>JANDKJ010000167.1:0-36701 GCA_028551335.1 Armillaria sp. CMW 4456
TCTCGTCAAGACATATCCTAGATAGGCTGCATTCATTAGAATGACTGGTCCAGGCCTATAAATTTACGATTCAATTTGACGTGACAGGAGAGAAGGTAGAAACCTTTTACCGTTAGAAAAGATGCTATTATATTCTTGATGTCATAAGCCATCTCGTGAAGGTAAGTTCGAAAAGCCCGTCGCTTCGTGAACTGTCTATAACCGCCGAAGTCTCTCTTCGCAGCTAGCATTTTTTCTTTGGCAATTTTGAGGGATCTAAAAAGGGAGATGAATTATAGTAGCTATCTCTGCGATGAGGACGTTACATGCACTTGGATACACGTGTTGTCTGTATAGTATCTTGGGCACCCAAGCAGGGACGTAAGGATGAGAATGCGATTGGAAATTGGTATCAACGACTTGAGGATGTCTTCCGGAGTCGTAACATGCCTCGTCGCAGTCTTGCAGAAAGAATAATGAGAGGGAACAGTAGATTCAACCATAGCACTCACCAACAGAGATCGGAACATCGTGATTAATTGGACGATGAGGACACCACGGGGCGCAGAGGTTAGTGTTGCAATATAAGTCATTTTGAGCACAACAGGCAGAACATTTTCTTTTACCATGTTTCCGCTTCACAGTAGGTTGTAACCGTCGTCAAAGTTTCTGGATGACCTGCTGGGAACATCTTAAATGACTGGACGTGGGTCAAGTGTTACAGGAGGGATATCCACTCAACAGCCATGGGCGTCACGGAGATGGGTCATGTGGTGGAGCAAACAGGACAGCAATACATTCATCCCGTTACTGTATTGGGACGAATATTTGATTGTCCGAGCCATTTTAATACAAATCTAGGCGCAGTTGGCCTGGAACGGTACCACCATTATTCGGGACGCTGACACATCTACTATGCATGCATTAGCGCCTCAGCAGGTAACACTGTACGCACACAGTATTCTACGGACTCACGAATACATGTTGTTATGCATAACGGCATTCAGTTCAAGAGTGCAACAGTCATACGTCGGACGTTGGTACGTTGCGTATGAGGAGAGCCGCGGAGTCTCGTACACAATGCAAAGCATGCATAGCCACGGTACGTAGATTGAAAGAACGTATATCGGAGAATATTTGTGTTTGAAGGGCGCAAATTAGGCAGCTCCTGGCAGAACATGACTATTTAGGATGGCTCATCAACTGACACAGCACTGACGAAAAATCATCAATGAAAGTAGTGCTTTAGTTCGATAGGCTGTGTCTTTGGAAACCGACGCCAACCTGTACATCAGGCAACGAAAGAAAAGGCAGTTAAATGCGCGCACCATCGTACTACTGTCACATTCTGATTGTCGAGTATACACTCTTACTGCCTCGAGTGCACGTCAATTTGGACCTGCCAGTTCATCTCCGTATATGGAGTTATGTGATCACTACCAGTGAGACGCTTCCGATATAGACGGGACCGTGATGACCGAGCGGCGAGAAGGGTCGATGGTTGGATGGGTACTGTGCACACATATATGTGCATCCCAAACCTCCTCCATAAATAGCTTTAGACATTCAACGCGGGAGACCTTTCTTTGTATTGACGACGAAGACGCAGTCTCAGTCAGTGTTGAGAGAGTCTAGCAAAAGCTGTACGGAAGAACAGTGTGCACGGCGCTGGGAACTTCCCATAGCAGTAGCTTCAAGGTTGTTTCAAGTTCCTGAAGCGTAAAAAGACGAAAGCTGTTTGCATATAGTGTCTGAGGCTTTTAAAGGCTCAGAGCCCGTTTTCTACGGCAGAGGGAGGTGCTGACTTAGAGTTTATTTTTCGATTCGGGAAGATGGTCGTTGGACATCGAATGTTGTCACGAAGGTTATGGGCTTGGCCTAGATATCCTTCATAGACAGAGCGCAGATATCCAATAAGCGAAAATCATAGATACAGCCGGGGTGTGGTAAACTTAGCTTTTTCGGGCGGTCTCCAGGAGTGTGGGTGTGGACAGCCCTTAGTCTGCTGCACCACATCTATATCGAACAATCCTTGCAGAACGGAAGCCCCAAGATGCGAAGGCGTGAGTTTTACATGGATTCTTTCGAAAACAACAGACCGGTCACAGGTCTAGAGCAAATCCTATTACCCATTACATCGAAGAGCATCTGTAGACAAGTGACGTTTATGTCGAGATGATGAGAAGGTCAGTGAGATTTGCGCATGGAAATCAAGTATGACTTCCACAGATACGAGACTCCCATTTATTGTGTGCTATGTGGACTCTGGAGAAGATATATCCAGAGGCAATTCATCAGCATCAAACTCTTAGCATCCGAGATTTTAGCCTTCTCTCCATCATGCCATGGCAGTGGTACATAAAAGTTCTCGGCATCGACAGTTGGTCGGCAGGGCTTTCGAGGCTGATGGAGGTTTGCGGTACCTCAGATAGATAATCTAATGTCGCGTTGCATAGTAGTTTTGAATCTAAAAAAAAAAGTTCTTGACGTGACATTAGCTAAGTATGAACGTACTTTTCGAACGTTTTAGCTTTTCAGTGGGTCCAACGAAGGTTGAGGCCTGCGAGCAGCTGGCGAGCAGATAGCCCAACGAAACATCGAAACAAGATGTCGAGAAAGCATATCATGTAGGTAATCGAATTGCGATCAATGAACTTGAGTGAAAGGGCGAAGCTGGTATTGATTGATGCAGTCCAAGAGGGAGTCTACTAGTACCGAGAGGTTCAAAGTCAGCAAGTCACACTCTCAAGTCGGCCCGGGGCTACCGACAGCGAGCGAACACGTGTCAACACAGAACTTCATCTCTCTCTTCTTCGATTGTTTCTTAGCCCAGAAGATGTCTTATTCTTTCGAGGGGGTTAATGACAATGGCAACAGAGACCATGCACTCGGGAATAAGATGACGAGAGGATCTGTTAGCAGATTTTTTGTACCCTAGTCTCTTCGAATCTGTACGTCCCGTTTTCTCCCGCAATCAACAAATCTAATTTCGTTCTTCGTGGACAGGAAGATACGCAGCATTGGCAATGGTCTCTCCTCTAGAAGCGGATGGCAGGTGGTCCTGCAGTACCGCTCAGGCTCTATCCCTTCCCACTGATACGGAAGCAGTGGGAGACCTTTGATCCTTTGAAAATCCTTCCACCCTCCACGGCCTTAGTGGGACGGACTAACAGAATCTTTCGCGATTATGCTGAGGGAAGCTGTCACAAATATATTTTCGTCCCTAAAAGGGCCAAAGATCTCGAGAAATTGAAGGGTACTATCCAAGGCCATATTTGATGTTTCGTTCTTCGGGCGCATGCGGACCGACGATTTCCGCTTGAAGGCTGCGGTCCTGTCGCATAACCCGATCAATCACCACGGATCATTGAGCAGTTGGCACTTAGGAACGTGTTAATCATCACCTGACCAAAAATGACCGATGCGCCGGTTCTGCACAGCCAATGGAGGAAGATCGTCCTTTCGAGTTGGCCTACACCTATGCAGCTGACCCCGAACTGACTAACGCTGCACTTTATCTGTCACCGGCCGAGTCATGCGTATCTTTCCGACCTCTGTCGTGGGATTATTAACACCAGGACCCACAGTTAAACCCGGAGCTGAGAGAATGTGAATATAAGCTCGAGACGTCGAAAAGTCTTCTCTTACCATTACCATTATTATGTCCTCCCTCGATCTCGACATACCATCCTCGCAGTCGATCGTCACCGTCAAGGCACTGAACGTTGGGTCACCTTTAACACGCGTGCCCGCGGCATATTTCCTTGAACCGGTTGTTGCGGGTTATGAAGCGATGATACCGCCTATTTATGCTTTCTTCATTGAGCATGAAGCCACAGGGAAGCGTCTCATGTTCGACTTGGGGTTTCGCACGGACCAGGAGAAGTTTCCCCCCGCGGTTCAACAGTTGCTAGAAGTATGGAAAAGCCACGGGTTCGGGATGGTGGCTGAAACGGATGTGTTTGAGAGGCTGAGAGAAGGAGGAGTAGACCCAGCGAGTGTCAATACAGTTATTTGGAGGTCGGCATCTTCATTATTCAACTATGAGTAGAGCTAATTCTCTTTGATATTCAGTCATAGCCATCTGGATCACACCGGTGTTGCTGTTTGCTGCAAACTTCAATGATTGTCGCTTAACAAAAGTTTTAGGCGACATGTCCAAGTTTCCTGGTACGACGGAACTTGTTGTCGGTCCTGGCACAGACTTGCACACTTTCCCAACTACTCCCGAGGCTCCCCTTCTCGAGACGGATTTGGCGTCAGTGCATTCATTTCCGGATTTTCTATTTGATGATCAACTCTAACCACACATCACAGAGGCCGTAAAGTGACAGAACTCGCCCTTAAAGATTTCGCTCTGAATATCGGCGAATACGAAGCCCTCGACTACTTTTCCGATGGTAGTCTGTACATCCTTAATTCTCCCGGCGTGAGTGTTCTCAAGAATTCGATATGAGAAGAAGTATGCAATTGAGGAAACTTTCAAATAGCCCCTAGCTGGTCACATTGCTGCCCTCGCCCGAGTTACCCCGACGACATTCGTCTTACTGGGTGGCGATTCATGTCACCATCCCGGGCAGCTCCGCCCCACTGCTAGCCTTCACAGGTACTTCCCCTGCCCTGGGCGCATTCTTAAATCTCTGGGAGATAATTCTGTTTCCTCCCGTACCACCCCTCTCCTTGACGTGCCGTCTGGAGAATCAGCCTACGCTGATCCGAAGATTTCGCGTGAAACACTTACGAAGCTAAGCAAACTGGACGCGAGTCCAGATATTCTAGTTCTGATTGCTCATGACGCTTCCGTTCCCGGTATTATTGCCGAGTTCCCTGAGAGCATCAACGATTGGAAGGAGAAGGGGTGGAAGGAGAAGTTGACATGGGCCTTCTTGGAGAAAGACAGTCCGGCGTTTAGGTTTGGAAAACTTTGATTGATAGAGAGGGTTAGCGAGTCGTGTTATTTATCCTTGGCGTCGTATATACATAGTACACCCTAATGCTTCACTCGAAAATCTTTTGATGATCATCTATGATTGCAACCGTCCGTTATAGATACCCTTTTGGAAGTCTAGGGTTAGACATCACCTTCGATTTTCTTGGGCTTGAACCAGGCCTCGTTCTGAAAATATTTAGGGTAGGCAACCAGTTTTTGTATCAAGAAGAGAAGAATCGATCTGAATACTTGTTTGTCTCCTAAAGCCATGAGAAAAGAATCATAATAGATTTGTCCAATGTTCATGAAATGGGGTACAACAGAACTTGGTTCTTGGGCTATTTGGTGCGTCCAATTCTCCGTTCGCTGACGTTAGACTACTAGTACGTCAGAAGGAGGATTGGCATTGATACCGAAAGTATCATTTGATCTGAACCAAGGTTCCGAACCCTAACCCTACCTCCGGAGCTTGCACTTCATTTTAAACCCTCATCATCGCCAGCAGGCACTTTCCTTTTCCCCTTCTTCTCCTCGCCTTCGGTGGGCCAAGGGGGGTGTATAATAACTTTCTTGGTGAGACCAATGTCCAGACGGCGCTACCCAGACTGACATAGCCGCATATAGGTTTCTTCCCTGCTCTGCTACAGACTTCCACTATCGTTTTTGGGGACTCATCACATACCATCTAATTGTCCGGTTCTCGTAATATCTATATCTCAACCCGGTAGACCTCCTGGATACCCATCCCCCCTCGACGGTTACGAGATACCGCCTTACGTTGTTGTTGTCTAGTCGCGACCAATCTTATCTTACAATAACCGCCGCAGTGGGATTTATTTGTCACGGACGTTTCCTGATCTCCCTCGACAGCATTTTCGGAATCAAAAACACGGGATTGTTTAATTTTTAGACATGGACAATGCATATGGTGCAGGTACAGAATGCTCGGAATTCATGGAGAGTCAACAGACGAGTGCGACGCTCTACATGCCTATAGTGTCCCCGCCGACACCGGCACCGTCCCCTGGACCGCCAGATATCTCAACTTTGTCGCTGTCCCCATTCCCACAAACACCGACTCTCCGCCGCCAATATATATCTGCGTTGCTTTCTTCCTGCACTCCCACGGAACTATTATATATCTCCACGACCATCGCTCCTCTGCTCAAGCGCGATTTCCTATACTCGCTACCACCAGAGCTGGCGCTACATATTTTGAGCTGGGTCGATGACCCAAAGACGCTGGGAAGGGCTGCGCAAGTGAGCCAGCATTGGATGAAGCTGGTAGACGACGAAGGGGTGTGGAAGAGGATGTGTGCGGTTTGGGAATTTGGTTCCCCGGCGCACAGAGTGATACAGGATGATGACGATGTCGATGAGACCTGGAGGAATGGAGGGAGAAGGGACAAACGCGACTCACTGTCCTTCTCCTTTGCCCGTCCATTTTCGTACAAGGCCCATTTCAAGTACTCGTATACGACCAGTACGTTCTCTCTCGTCCTCTCTTTTTTTGGTGGAACGGTGTTCCTTCCAATGATGGGGGGAACTCTAGGACGGGACAACGACATGGTTGGTTTCCGTCGTCGCCGTTCTCCCTCGTTTTCTCTACATTCATGCCCTCTGCACAACTCACGATTGTTACAGTGATGAACTGGCGTCATGGCGGCCATCTACTTCGTGCCCATCGTGTGCCGGTAGTCAACCCAACAATGGGTGTTATTACCTCCATCGCTTTGGATGATGATTGGGTCGTGGTGGGACTCGCAAACTCACGAATACACGTTTTCAGTGCCCGTACGGGTGTCTTAGCTCGGACGCTCGTAGGCCACGAATCAGGCGTTTGGGGTGTATGTTTGGTCAGCTGTAGAGGAAGAAGGCGAAAGAAGGAAGAAAGTCTGATGATGGATGAGGATAGCGAGGAATGGAATATTCCTCATTCGCTACGAGTCGCCCTTGGTTTAGAGAGTGGAGGCGAGGAAGACGAGGGGGACGACGACTACACTGAGAACTCGCATTCCGGGGTCTGTGGTGCGTCCGAAGGATGGGGTCAACCGAACTCTCTCGTCGTCAGCGGGGGCTGCGACAAGGTGATACGGGTTTGGGATGCAAAGTCGGGATACTGCGTATACGTGTTGCATGGTCATACGTCAACGATTCGATGCATCAAAATGTTGCAGAATCGACCTATTGCGGTGAGCGGATCTCGTGATTCGACTTTGCGGGTGTGGGATGTACAGAGAGGGAAGATGCTGCGAGTGTTAGGTGGACACCGTGGTAGTGTGAGGTGTTTGGACGTTTATGGGAACAGGGCCGTCAGTGGGAGCTATGATAATACATGTCGGGTTCGTACGTTCTCTCTCTTTTACGCAGGCTCTAATTGTTTACAAGGTATGGGACGTCGATACTGGCCAGTGTATACATGAATTGCGAGGTCACTATCATCAGATATATTCCGTCGCGTTTGATGGTGTTCGTATTGCCTCCGGAGGTCTTGACACCACTGTGCGAGTATGGGATGCAGAAACTGGGTATGCTCGTACCGCGCGTCGTTTGGCAGTACCTTACATTCCTCTCTAGTGTCTGTATAGCTATGCTCCAAGGGCATACGGCCCTCGTGTGCCAGCTCCAATTGTCACCTACGATTCTCGCTACGGGTGGCTCGGATGGACGAGTGATTACGTTCTCCCTATCGTCATACAACGTTCTACATCGGATCGCTGCGCACGACTCCAGTGTGACGAGTCTGCAGTTTGATGGACGGTGGTTGGTGACAGGAGGTAACGACGGGCGAGTGAAGCTGTTCGAGACGGATACGGGGATTCATGTGAGAGATTTGACTGAGGCGAGTGAGAGTGTGTGGAAGGTGGCGTATGGTAGAAATAGGGAGACTCTTGCGGTGATGTGTAGTAGAGCTGGGAAGACTGTGATGGAGATTTGGAGTATGAAGCCTGAGGATGATGGGTACTAGATTTGTTGTGATGGTCTTTTTTATGATTCTGTCTTTTTGGTTCCGTAGCGTAAGGATTAGCATAATGAGAATATATTCTTTTTACGAATTTTTTTACTTGTAGTGAATCCCTCAGTAGTGCACCTTGCGAGGGGGGAACCGGATGTCGATCAATTTCAGAGTGGTTCATGTTCAGATTAGTCGGATGTTTGGGTGGTTTATTGCCAGATACCGTGGCTTCAACAACGATGGTTCATTTCAATTCTCCCGGATACCTACATCGTGATCGTTTCTGATAATTCTAATTTTTATTATATAACAGATCATACTGTACAAGCTTCGAGTAAGTGATAAGATGCCGCCGTCTTGTTAGGGTGTCAAGTGTCATAGCTCTGAAGGGTGCTGTGTGTGATAGCGTTTGCCTAATTATAATTTATGCTGCTTAGCGCAGTAATAGACGCTGACAAGGGGGACAATGAAAAACCAGTTTGAGAGGTGGCGTTTGGAACTTATTGTCACGATCACGTGACCGAGTTGCCCAGGCTTAAAAGATATGGAAGTGCAATAGTATGAATGAGTGGCAGCGAGAGAGGAGGTCCACAAGTAGACTGATGCAGCATCGAGAACGAATGTCATTCAATTTGGAAATTTGATATGATGGGGACTCGACATCATCGCAACATCATCGAGGTTTGATCGACATAGTATTTTTTAGCACTCTCAGTAGAGTTAAACAGACCATCAGAGGAATTCTCACCATATCCTTCGCACCACTCATATGAGCCATTATGCTTGCTAAACGGTGATCATCATTTACTCTGAACTGTGAAGTCATGATGTATACCGCGATGGTTGCAATCTGATATGTAGTAAGGAGCTCATGAATTTTATATCACGATGTCAAGTTGACCCCCCTTGTCATCCTGCTTTTTCTGCCTTCTCTCTCTTGCTGCCAGATGTCGGTCAGTCTAGTATTATTAGATGACTCGGCCTTTTCCCCTGGCTTTAGTCCCCGATATCTTTGGACCAATGGAAGTAATTCTAGCGAAACAAATTTTCAAAATTGGTATCAACAGTTTTCTTCTATGGCAGAGTATAGCAATGCAGAGAACTTGACATATGGACTCTTTTCAGTTTCATTCGAAGGTGCTTCTTTTGTCTTTCACTAACAGATCATATTTCCAATTTTATATAGGTACTTCGATTGCTTTCATGGGTACTGCTCCTCCTAGTATCAACAAGCAAAATTTCTCTGTGTACATTGATGACGCTGACCCCTATGTCGCTTTTTACCCCTCTCCTGACAAGTACATGCAGTGGTATACCTCACTGACACTAGATGATGGCATTCACACCATAACTATCACAGACATTGATAAAGGGGATGTGGACTATGCCCTCGTCGGTATTAGCAACGAGAAAACAGCCCTGGGTAAAGACATCTTGGTTGACAGTGCCAGTGATAGTATTGTCTGGGTTGGAGACTGGCAGACAAGCTTCACAAACATCTCGATGACTGCTGTGGGATATCATTCAATCCTTGGCTATCCACTTGGGAACTCTACAATGGACAGCAGAACTGATGGGGACTCATTTTCTTTCCAGTTTACAGGTCAGCTCAGGTCGCAGTTGACATACATACAGCTAAGTACAATAACAGGAACGAACATATCTGTCTTCGGAATCCAGATGAATTCTGTAGTTGGAGTCGTTTATGCTGATTTCAGTGTGGATGGAGAGAACGTGACGACTTACTACTCTACAACTAGTGCCGGTTCTATCTTTCAACTTGAAGTTGATCTCAGCAATATGGTGTTCTTCTCTTCTCCGATCCTCCCTCATGGACTCCACACGCTCGACATGAATATTATAAGCATTGTTGGTAATCAGTCCTTGAAGATAGATTACATCACCTATTCTGACCAGGAGTCCAACAATAATCACCTGGCATCGCCTTCAACTAACAGTGGCAGTGCTTCCGGCTTGAGTTGGGCTTCAACTGGTTCCAGCACATCAGATTCAAATTCAAAAGTAACCAGTGCCAAACGTATTGTTGGAGGCGTAGTAGGGAGTGGCATTGCATTACTCCTGATCATTTCAGGTTTTCTGTTTTGGTGGCATCGAAGGAGACAAGATTGTCAGCCAGCTCATTGGATGAGCCCCTTCCAACCATTTACCTGTTCATTCATTTTTTGTGTGAGTTTGGTATATTTGACACTAAATCTCTTTCAGACAAATCAGACCTGCCATCTAGGAGCCAGATCGAATCTTCTGTTCTTAACTCCTCCCAAACCGAGCAGATGCTCCAGACTTGCGGCCAAGGCACACCGGCTGTAGGATCCTCACCGATTGCAGGCTCTTCACATGCATCCCTAATATCACTCGATCTTTCTCAGCAGGAGCGTGCCTCTGAGAATCAAGCAGAAATCAGACGTTGATTAAACGAGATCAACTGTTTAATAGCGCAGATAGCGCAACCCTCTACAGACATGATGCACATAGAGGAGCTGGGGAATCAAACTGAGGTGTTTACTGAGGGCAATTTGTGGTTGATGCGGGTACCGCCTCCAGCTTACGAGACCTGAAGGATGTTTTAGGCATGAAGTATGCCTATAAGCCTACCATGCAGTCTTACAACAGACCACACCTCAAGGACGAACCTCAAGAACGAACAGATGACGACGATGGGCACAGATCACAGACAGATTTAGACACCACGGGATCAGATCGGAACCATTAGTAGTACATAACCATAGCATACGTACATGGCCTTCTTCCTTCCTCTTTCTCTCCCTTTTACCTTCATGACGTACCTCACATTCTGTGCTCCGACCAATAATACCACCCATTTGTGTTCTGTGCATGTCCTTCAGTATTCAGTGAGGCTGGATCTGCATGACCATCCTTTCAATGCCAGCACCATTCTGTGGAAAAAACGAAAAGAGAGTTCACTCCGATGACAAGATGATGTCACATGTGGAGTGTCAAGCCAATAGAGATTGCACTTGGCTAAGCTCTGCAAATGCATGCAGAATGTAACTACAGTACCTACTTATATACTAAAGCACCAATTTACTAGAACTTTCTATATATTTCCTGCAGTCATCAGGAAAAAAGGAATGTCCTATGTAGCTCCAAGTAGACTGGATAGACCTCAAAGGACATGTAGCACATAGGCACTTATGTAGGTCCACCATAGTATAACATAGTCCCAGCTGAAAATATATAGTGCAATATACTCAGAGCACAAATACATATATCATTATAGTTCTTGCAATTCAAACTATATAGGCATTGAAGGTAGGAATAGACATCAAATGAAATATACATATGGGGGCTACATCTGCTATTAGTGCTAAGAATATATCTACTCATCATTGCCATCATCATCTATTCCAATCTCAGCCCATTTTGCCTTTGCTGCAGCAACCTCCTCATTGTCCATTGAAAATGCGACACATGGGGCCTTATCACTCAATTTTAGTGAATAGCATGGGCTCAACAGGTTTAGATGGGTTATGGGTATGGGCCATGCAGGTATGGGTATGGGTTGACATGTCATGATGTCATGAAACCCATCTCTACCTGTGAACCTGCTGGTCAGTGATTAATCATCCTATCAGGTCAAGAACTGTACCATTATTAACGTCTGCACCACTGATAACAACCAATAAAACATTATATACAAGTCCTACATGTTCTCATCTCTAGCCAAGGCAAAGCTGAGCAGTGTCACTTCTCTGTGGTGACTGCCAACCCATAGCCTGTAGCACAGCCATCATAACCCATGAAAAACCCACACCTGTGTCACGGGTATGGGTGGTGGCGGGTATGGGTACAGGTCTGAGTGTTTGTACCCATGGGTGGCCTGTGCTATTCACTGCTCACTTTGGCATGTTTTCTAATGAAAATATTGGGTTCATACTAATCTCAATCAAAGATACAGACTCACTGAGCTCATTTGACAACCATTTTGAGTAAATGTGGAATGATACCTTCTACCTTCATGCACCTGTCAAAGTCCTTGAGACTGGCCCAAATCGCATCATAACATTCTTGATAGTGAGTGGCAGTGAAAGCGACATCTGTGTGGGCACCAGAGACCCACTCATTGATAGCACATGCAACATAATTCTGATGTCAGAGAAACCCATCATAATAGGTAAAATACTCACCACAGTCCAAATTAAGCACACAACTAGGTGGGCAAGACCACCATCAATCACATATTCAGGATAGATGACACCTTCTGAGTTCTTGTTCTTGAAGAAAATCTCATTGATGAGGTACTGGAAGATTGGATGCATGAAGTAGCCCTTCTGTTTGGCAGGAATCTAGTAGAGATAAAACCACATTAGCAGCAGCAAACATAGAAAGTTAAAATTACTTTGAATGTGAAGGAAAGATGGTCCAATAGCATCTCGGCCTTGGACTGGTTCTCAATTTCCTTGGCAGCATTGAAACCATAGAATAACTTGAGGGACCTTTTGCCCTCGGTCTTAACTTCTCCTCTGGCCTGGGAGCTATATGCAGTGATCTATCAAAGGTATTAGTCATAAGTCAACTGTGAAACCCACACATACAAGTTTACTATGGTCAGTATCAAAGTCAATAGAGATACCACATGCATGGAGAGCCTCAGCCCAAGCTTTTGCAGCCCACTCATCTTCTTTGACCTTGTTGGGGAAGGCATAGATTGTATGGATGTGACTGCAGTAGTGAGACTGAGCATCATCAATGACTGACTTGGTGAGGCTATCAAAGTCAGCTGCTCATACTTGACCCTGACTACCTCCCTTCTTGGTCTTGAGCTTCTTGGTGATGGTTGAAGATGGAGAAGCTGTTGGTGGTGCTTCTTTATGTACTCATTTGAGTCTTGACAGCTAGCTAGCTGATGTGTGGTACCCATCTGAGTTGGACCAAGGCATGACATCAGAGTGAGGGCTGGATGATGGTAATGGATTGGACTGAGGTGTGTGCTGGCCTTCATGGAAATCTGAGCTGACATCTGACACTTCCTGAATGTGAGATAGCTATTTTTTCTGATGAAAGGGGATGACTTACTGCTCAAGGACCCTTCCCATTGATGCACCCCCCAGTGCAGTAGCTGTGTAATTTTGCAAAATTTACTGCACTCTGCCAGACCCATGAGCCAGGACTGTGAAACTGGGCCTAGAAAGTGCACTCCTGTGCTGGGAGTGTAGGCAGAATGTAGCCTGAAGTGACAACAGGTGGAGCACAAGATTCAGGTTGAGAACAACACCAGGATGGGTCAGACTCACCATGGGATCAATGTGCTTGACACTAGATGTGTGGACACATTGATGAGCCTCAGGGCTCTGTACACTCCAATTTCACAGATTTATCCCTTTAGCAGACTTTCAGCAAACCAATCATTCCACACACACCCATATATACTTTATAGGGCATTTCTGATGCTTTCCTGACCTCAATACCTTGGCAATACCCCAACAACTCCATTTTTGACCTAAATCCATGGATTTAGTGCCACCATTACCACAATAGGACATAGAGCACATTGCCGACATCACTGGCATTGCCACATCAAGCACACAGGTGCAGCCATGCGAGCAGAGCTTCTTGACTAGTTGAAGTAGCCACTGGGACATGGCTGAGTCTGAGTCCTTAAAATATTCTGTAAATTAAATATATAGACTGAATCTCAATTAATGTTTCTACTGGAGAAGTGTAGAGCATCTCAAACTCTTCATTATGGAGACCTGACAGAGAAAGAGACTACAGGTTCAGAAGAGGCATGAGCATCAAGCACTACCTTATATTAGTTATTATATCAACTTGCTGTGGATCCCAAGCATCAGTCTGCCATAGCCTCAAATTCAATGTCAAACATTTCCACTTTTCTGGATAGTGGTGCCAATCTTAATTGTGTAGCAGAAAGAAATCAGTTTATCACTTATAAGTCTGGAATTTCACAAGGAAATACCACAGATAATTGTTTTCACATTGAAGGTTCAGGTATTGCATAATTCAACATATGTATTTGGGATGGTTCTCTATGACAGATAATACTCCCAGCTTTACACACCCCATCATTCACAATAAACCTTATATCTATCTTGGTGTTAGATAAGAAAGGCTATTTGAGATCTTGGGAAAACTTACTGTTCACTGTTGTAGATCCAAAATTGGGGAAGACATTGATTGATGGTCAATTTTTGAAGGTGGTTGGAGCATGAAAGCTGTATGAGGTGGATGTGATCAAGAGCATGGAAACAACAGCAGCATTGACAGGTGCATGTTCTCAAAACAAATCTACCAGTTTGGAGATATAGTGCACAAGACTGCATCAGGAAAAAGTTTTTGAGGAACATTGAGCTACCTTGTGTATATAGCCAGGGGATGTTGTTGCACCTGCAACATATTTACCTATGTAAATTTGCAATTTCCTAGTGAGATTTTTACCCCTCCTACTAGATATACATGTTCATCGTCACTTGTAGAGCTTCACTATGAATAACAACCTTCCTGATGATAAACAACACCTCAGAGCAGTTATGAATGACACTAGAGATGCCTTCCCTGAGGCAGAACTAAACCAGGGACTTAATCATAGCACTGTACTGGATAGGCATGCTTGATTATACAGACCAATCCCTCTGTCCTGAAGTCAGAAACAGTCTTCACTGCAGAATAAAACCAGAATCAGGAGAAACAGACATCACAATCAGAAGATAATTAAGCCACTCACAATTAAAAGTGATGCACAACATGATAGAAAAGATCTGAAGTCACCCCAAGATAAGATACCACAATCATGACATCCTCCTGATAAGAGCAGACTTGTTCTTAGTGAGCTCACTACATGTGGAGTGCATGGGACATGCCATTCATTGCCAGACACAGCAACTTGCTCCAGAGAAACATTGAAGATACTAAACATGGGTTAATGATGCAGAGTCACCATGTAGATAAGTCCATGGACTTGAGAATTAGTGAGCTCTGTATGCCACACAGAGAGCTCACTACAGAAACCATCTCCAATAAGGAGAACTAGACTCAGAGATGAGTATAACTGTGGCAGCAGTGGGCTAGGCCCACAGGGATTTCCTTCTATCACTTTCTATAACATGTTTGTATTATTCCAGACCAAGTAGTATAAATAGTGGTAAAGTAGATAGAGTAGGACAAGTTTTTGAACCCCCTAGTTGCATGTTAGCATTGAAAGTGAGCATAAGCAGCAAAGGATCAGTTTGTAGCTTTGAGCATCATCTACTGGCTTAGTGAGCTCACCAGAGGAAAACAGAAATAATCTCACATTTAACTTGTGTGCTCAAAAGACAAGAGAGATATTGAGTCAGTGACACTGATTTAATTGTTTGAGCACTTGAAGAGTCCAAATGTGTTGAGAGCTCAGAACGAGGGTCATTGGTTTCCATTTCATCTGTCTGTTTTCAGTTCTGTCTGTTTCTGGGCTATGGGAGCCACATCTGTTTCTGCCAGTTCAATTTCTGTTATCTGTATGTTTTTGAAGAAGGGCTGTCATTGTTTGTGTGAGTCAGTTTGATAACCCTACACAGGGACATGTAGTGAGCTCACTAGGTTGGTGTCTAGTGGAGTGGTTTGAAAAGTGAGCTCAGTACAAAGTTGGTTCAGGTTGGAACAAGTCTGTCTGTCTGTCTGTCTGTCTGTCTGTCTGTCTGTGTGCTTTGGGAGCACTTGTATTATCTGTCTGCATTGCCAAGCAGGTCATGCCTTGAAGCAGTCCTTCTTGTTCAAAAGTTCCTAGACTTAGGACTTTATTTTGAAGAGAGCTCTCTACATCTATACATTGTGTGGCATTGAAATCAATTTAATTGATTGAGATAATCACAAGGAGTGTGTAATTACTCCCTCTGTTGCATTTGCAAGGGTAGTTGTTGATATTAGTGGGGTGTAGAAGGTGTGAGGTGTAGTGTGTGTCATAGCACACTGTTCTACTCACTATTCCACAAGTAGACACAACCTAGCCTCTTCAATGTAATGATTGGTGCCACCTGATAGCAACTGGTAGCATACCCATTCTGTATGTAGCAGCTGGTAGTTATGTCAATTACACATACTGATACCATTGCCATACTATAATTTTGTTGTATCATAACCATTTTACTTAGTATTTCAACTATAGTAATACAGACAATGGTAAATCCCATGAGAAACCAAAAAGATGACATTCACATTCTAATGTACACAGTCATGTAATTGAGTCTGACAACCCTCAAGATCTGCCATTCTCTTTCTCCTCAGCCAGATATCCATTCACTAAGTTTTCCTTCTATTTCACATCACAATGAGATCTAGTGGGGACTGTGAGTACTATAGTGTGAATGCCAGAAAAATGATCATCTACCTCCATCATGCCAATGTCAGTGAATGATCTAGGTTGATGTCAATGTGGGTTGAAGAATCAATTTGAAGCAGCAGGTTTCCCCAAGAGCTTGGGGTCAGCAGTCCAGAGTTCACATCTCCAAGAAAGTTATTAGCCAGCTTGCAGACAGCAAGAAATGAAATGTTGATGTACCTACTGAACTGTTGATGAGGTGGGTCAAATGCTTTAGTGATCTCCAAATGTAAACTGGTGAATAGTTGTCAGATACTTCTGGAATATTGCAGTGTGAGGAACCAAAATGGAATAGAGGTGCCTCAGCTTTGTGTCAGTGATAAGGTGATCAGGTGCTTTAGTGATCTCTGAACATAAACTGGTGAATAGTTGTTGGATACTTTGTAAGGACTGTGCCAGAGAAAGAGGGAAATGGAGCAGCCAGAAGCCTAGGAATTTGGACTCTGGCCAGGTCCAGGGCCTAATGAAGCTATTAGCAACATTACTCTTGAGCCAAGGCCCTTAGGAGGAGAAAACATCAGACTCTGATGGAGTATTGGCCAGAAATGAATGGATCTGGTCAGACTCCATCAGTGTCTGAGTTTAGAAGTGTAGAAGGAGGTATAGGATGAGTAGATGGCTTATCTAAGTCAATATTCAAGCTGAAGAACTAGCTATAGAGTACATGGGTGCTTATATACTGTAATTAGATATGAGCCAGAGTATCTAGGCCTCTGATGTGGAATGAGGCTGTGATGGATGTGGAATGTGACTGAGGGTCCAGATGGTAGGATCGGAATCCAGTTTCCACTGGGTCCATGACAGTGGAGGGGCTGTAGTGTGGAACTAAGATATACTGTAGGGATAAGGTGAGTAGAGCTAGGAATAAGGATCTCTATGGCTTGCAGATGGAGTCTAGCTGAGATCCAATGGAATAAGTACTAGAATAGATGTAGGAAGTATTTATAAGTATTAGATTTGGACATGGACAGAGTCTGATGGAGTTTTGAGCAGGTAGCTTGGAATTCAGTGGCATGCATGTAATATACTTCTGGAATATTGCAGTGTGAAGAACCAAAATGGAATAGTGGTGTCTCAGCTTTGTGTCAGTATTACAGAACAACTAGTTTTGTTTGTAAGTCACTCCTTGGGTGTGTTGTGTGTTTTTGCATGAGCTTCCTGAGTACCTCCATACTTGTGTCAATTTCACTGATAAAACACAATGTGTACTCAGTACTGGACAAATCAGGCTGTCCTACATTGACTGGCTTGTCATCTTGGGGGGACTTCTCTCTAGTCTCATGAGAAGTTACTACAGATTCTGATGCTCTAAGTTGCCTTTGGTCTCTGTTATCTGGTCTGGTGTGTGTCATAAAACTGGGAAACTGAATGGAAAGAAAGATGGGATGTATAAAACATTCATCAGTATTGTGTCAGTATTGATCTGTGTCAATGTTTCTGTGGCTATGGTGGTGCAATAGCAGGTCTTGTCTTTATTTCTAGTTTTCTTGGCTTTATCTGTGATGATTCTATTTGTCCTAATTCCTATAAACTGTCAATCTTTGTCAAAACTATGCTTTGTATCCTTTGTCTGGTCCTATCTTTGGTCAAATTGATTCCTATAACTGGTCAATACTATTTCCTGCAAAAGCTTATGCCAGAGCTGCCCTATACCTGTCAATTTGTCAATACCAAAATCTGTTCAAAACCTATCCTTGCAATGCTCACAATAGAGCTGTTGTCCAATACTATTTGTCTGCTCTTGACACCCAAATGGGTTCACTAATGTCTTATGAAAATGAAAACTGATAAAACTAATCTGATCTTGTGAAATTGAAACTAATCCTTTCCTATAAAACTAAAAGAGATGAGTACTGCACTGTTATCACTTACTAACACTGAGAAAATGTCAGTAATGAGGTAAAACAATGACAAGAGTCAATGCTTTAAGTCAATGGATAATTGTGAAGTGTCTTGGCTTTACTACTTCAAGCTCAGCTTTGTGGTGAATGAAATCACTATTAAACATGTATTATCAGTATTGTTGAAGCTGGGTGAGTTACTGAGGTAAACAAATTGATGTGTGTATGTGGGGGAATGGAATGAAGAGAGTAACTAGTGTAAAAGTATGAAAATACCAGTTTTATATAGTAATTTATAAATAAAATGGTGTCTGTGTGGTATATCTAGAAGACTATGCATTAACATATGTGTTTCTGACCTTCTGACTATACAGCAGGTCTTGTGCATCATCTTATTTGTGTCTTCACCTTTAATTTTCATAGTCTGGCATTGGAACTATGCCTTATTTGTGGTTTCAGAGTTGAGAACAATGGTCAGAAATGATTGAGTACCATCAAAGTAGCATGTGCATTGATGTCTCATGGTTATACAGCAATAACCAATTAATTCCAAAGCCTCCAGAGGGTGTTTGTGCTGTGGAAATCATCAAATTTGTTATGATTTTTACCCCTTTTTTGTTAGACCCAAACTACATGTGACTCTAACAATGACAAACAACTGGTTACTTCGCATTTGAGTAGTCCTGGTGGAGTCACTTGCTAGTGTGAAGAGCAGGCTAAGTCCTTAGTACTTAGTGAGAGGGATGAGCTTGTTGACTATAAGTCGGTATGAATAAACTTTAGTCCAAAGCTGGAGTATACCAGCAAGAACTACACTACTTAAATACATGGTTCGTATGTGACTGTTGTACAATGTATCGACAATGGTGTTTACAGTAGAAGAAGTGACCAGTGAGAGTGAATGACTGGGGTATGAATAGACTACAAGTTCAAGATGGTAAGTACAAAGAGATGGACAAACCAGGTGAAAGAAGGCAAGTGCTTGATGAGGATTTGACAATAAGGTGACTGGTGATGTTTTGGCTAAGGTTAGGGTCGAAAAAGGGGCTAAAATCGTAACATTACCCCCTCATTAAGACAGTCATCCCAACTGTCATGAACCCCCTCATTAGGTTGCGATTTTGGTAGTCGGTAATCACTTCCTGGGCATTCTTGAGTAAGTCTTCCCAGACCCATTGATTTTCTTCATTGCCATAGCCTTTCCATTTGACCAAATAGTCAGTGACTGTCCATGAGGGGCTGTTCTTCTTTCCTCATACTCGTCATGTGTGGTGGTCAACGATGCTTTCAACTTCATATTCTTCCTCATCGTTGATTATGTCAGGCAGTGGTGGTGGGTCTTTGATTTGGTTGGGGAATGAAGGGGGGACGTATGGCATAAGCAGGGATTTGTTGAAGACTGGGTGGATATGCCATGTTGCCAGGAGCTTCAGGCAGTAGGATGAAGTGCCAACCTTGGCAGTGATGGTGAAGGGTCTGACTCGTTTGTTGTCGAGTTTCTTCTTTGGGCAGGGGAGGTGGAGGTTGGTCACATCCAGCCAGACCTTGTCATTGATCTTGTAGTCGACGGTGGCATTTTTCCATGTATTGTAGGTTTTCTTCATCTGGTCAGTGGCCTTTTGCAGCATGGTGCGGGTTTCTTCATGGATCTTTTTCATTGATGCAACGAAATTGTTGGTGGCTGGGTTTGGTCGGGCTCAATGGGTGTCAGAGGTGGTGATGCAGGGATGTCTGCCATAGTTGACTTTGAACGGACTCTTCCCAGTGGCTGAGTGAATGCAGTTGTTATGTTGGAACACTGCTAAAGGTAGCCATTCTGCCCAGTTGTCTTGGCGGAAGTTGATGAAGAGTTGGAGGTATTTTTCAACCTCTTGATTCGCTCATTCTGTTTGCCCATCGGTCTGTGGGTGGTATGCAGTGGAGGGGTTGCCAGCAATGTTGAGTAGCCCATAGAGGTCACGAATGAATTTGGAGATGAATTGGGGTCCCCGGTTGCTAATCACCTTTGTCAGCATGCCATGGTGTGCATAGACATGATCCCTAAGGATTTTTGCCCACCCTTCTGATGATAGGTCCATGGTGCAGGCGACGGGGATGATCTCCTTGGAAAAGCAGTCAACAATGATGATAATGGCGTCATAGCCATTGGAGTCTGGGAGCCCAGTGATCATGTCGACAGAGATGTGTTCCCATGGTTCCATCAGGATGGCGTTCAGGTGGAGTGGCACACTCTTCACTTGTGTCTTTGTCTTCATTTGTTGGCACACCTTGCATCCCTTGACATAAGTCTCAATGTCCCTTCACAGCTTCGGCCACCAATAGTTCCTCTGCACTAGCTCCCTTGTTTTCTCGATTCCCAGGTGTCCAGCTGTAATATGATCATGCAAGGATGAGATAATTTCTCCTTGTAGCATCGTGTCCCTGGGGATGTAGATCCTCCCATCATACCATAGTAGGCCCTCATCCTTTGTGACCCCTTGCTCATGTCAGAGGGAGTCTGCAATCCCCTGATCCCAATGCCTAGAGTCGGCCATTGCATCTCAGATTCTCTTCTCCGTCTCTTCTTCCATTGGTAGCATCGTGGCTCAGATGTTGAGCATGGCAAAGTAGTTGTCGGGTAACATGGTCATCTCCTGGTTGTCGTTGGTGCCCTGATCATGGTCTGCTCATCAACTGAGGAGGTCGGCCTTGTGATTGGCAGAGCCAGGCTTGTGGTAGAGTGAGAAGTGGTATTCTGTGAGCTCCGTTACCCATCGTGCTTGTCAATGGTTCAGCTTCTGCAGTTGGTGGAAGTACTGGAGGTTCTGATGGTCCGACCAGATTTCAAATGTCTGTGTCACACCCATGAGGTAGTGCCTCCATTTAGCAAGGGTGTGCATAATGGTGAGCAGCTCCTTGTCATAGATCTCATAGTTGTGTTCCATGATGGTTAATGCCTTTGAGAGGAATGCGACTGGTCACCAGGTCATGCCTTGTTGTTGTGACAGTACCACACCAATTGCTCCCTCGCTGGAATCCGCTTCAACCCTAAACTTCCTGTCATCGGTTGGTATGGCCAGGACAACATCTCTCCCCAGCTTCTCCTTCAGCTCTTCGAACGCTTGCTGCTGTGCTGCTCCCCACATCCATGGGATTTTCCTGGTGAGTTGCATCATAGGCCACACAATCTTGCTGTAGTCCTTGATGAACTGTCGGTAGAAGTTGGTGAACCCAAGGAATGACTGTAGCTCCTTCTTCTTAGTCAGTATCAGCCATTCTGTTACTCCCCTCATTTTCACTGTGTCCATTCATATCGACCCTTTGCTGATGATGACACCTAGATACTCCATTTCCAGCACCTCAAACTCGCATTTCTCCACCTTTAGGTACGGCTTGTGCTGTTGTAGGGTGGCAAGTACCTGCTGAACTAGCTGTCGGTGCTCACCATGGGATTTGGACATGATAAGGATGTTGTCTAGGTAGATGGTTACCTTGCCAGTGGTGACGAGGTCTTTAAAGATGTCATTCATCATCCACTGGAAGGTGGTGGGTGAGTTGGTTAGGCCAAAGAACATAATGGTAGGCTTGAAAAGTCCATGATTGGTGCGGAAGGCCGCCTTCCACTCATCACCTCCCTTGATGCATATGTTATTGTATCCCTATCAGATGTCAAGTTTGGTGAAGTACTTCACCCCTTTCAACCTGTCCATGAGCTCCAAGATGAGGGGAAGTGGGTAGCGATTTTTGATTGTCATCTCATTGAGCTTTTGGTCATCCTGGACTGGTCAGAGCTTCCCATCCTTCTTCTTGACAAAGAAGAAGGGGGAGGCCATCAGGGACTTACTTGGTTGGATATGGCCCGAGGCAAGATTTTTGTTGAGGAACTTGTCGAGTTCTTCTTGTTTGCATGGGTTAAGGGGATAGATCTTACAGTCAAGGGTGGACTTTGTGTTGGGGATGAGTTTGATGGCATGGTCCCAGGGTTTGCATGGGGGTAGCTCATTGAAGTTCTCCTTTGCAAACAGGTTGTGGAAGTCCTGACACCAGTCGGGCACCATTTCTTCAAACATCTTCTCAGGTCTCCCTTCACTGGCAGCGGTGGCTAGGTCATTGGCAACATGTGCCTGTAATTGTATCTCCTTGGTCATGTCAACAGCAAGGATCATCTCTCCTTCCTCAAGCTCCTCATCCCATTTGTCATCTGGGTCTGCGTTGGGGAGGTGGAATTGATTTGGCTGGCAGTGGCAGTGGGCAAACATGAGCTGCCCCATCTTCCAGTTGATCAAGGGGTTGTGGCAGCGAAGCCAGTTGTGCCCCAAGAAGATGTCCTTAGCGCCCAGGTCAGTGACAGCCAGGTCAATTTGTTTGCTGTGCTCTCCAACCTTCATTTGGAGTTCAACATACTCAGTGATTTCTCCCATGCAGTTCCAGGTGCTGTCCGTGTTGAACACAGGGATGGGATGTGCAGTTGGATGGGTCTTGAGTTGGTGCTTGTCAACAAAAGCCTTGTTGATGGAACTCCCAGTGCAACCACTGTTGATTAGGGCAGAGGCCGAGAGGGCCTGTCAGTTCTCCAGAGTCTTGAGCTGTACATTGGCGAGGAGGTCACATCCTTGTGACTGAGTGGCATGGATATAGCATCAGGGCTGTTTTAGTTCCTCGAGCCATTCCAAGGCAGACGAGCAGGATGTGGCCCAGATATGCTGAATGAGGTTGTCGGTCACCTCTCACTGATGGGTCTTGTGTACCCAGCACAGCAGGGTGCCCATCGCTGATGGGAGCTTGGTGTAGAGGGCTCTCCAGACCCATTCAGTGCTCCATGGTTTAAGCCAGTCATCAGGGTTGTGGGGGTATTGGGGGGAAGGGGGTTCCTCAGGAGGGATATTGTTCATGGTGAGTCAGACATTGCATCCCCATGGCTTCATAGTCCATTTCCTGTTGCCGTCATGGTCATATGGGAATTGGGGGGCAGGGATGGGTACCGAGTTGGTACAATAGGGAGAGGGCATCCTATGGGGCATGCAGGCCCCTGTTCGGCCCCCTTCACTAGTCAAGGTAGCGGTCTTCTTCTTGCTCGCTGGGACATTTGTGACCAGCAGGAAGGGTTCCCATGCTAACTCTTCTGACGAAGTCAGGATCACCTCATCTGCACCCTCATTAGAAGTGAGTCGAGGTGTGTCATGTGGTGGCTTCTGGTCGGTCGCAAGGATGGACACTAAGTGGTTCATCATTTGTGCTGACTTCTTCTTCTGCAATTCCTTCAGTGTTCTGGTCATCAGGGCTGATTGTGGTATATTTACTTGTACAGGTACTACAGGCATATCATGAGTACTATTACAGGGCAATGACGATGTACTAAAACTAATTTTGTCCATGGCTGGCAGAGCAGAATTGCTTGCCCATTGGCCTAATCTTTTACCTCCTTGATGCCGCTAGTCAATGGCGTCTTCTCATCTGTGGCGCTATATTTGTTCTCGAGTTGGGTGATGGCGGCATGAATCTGTTCGTGCGTGCGTGGGGGTCAAGGCTTCTTCAGCTTCAGGCAGTCCTTAACCATATGACCCTTCTTGTCACAGTTGTAACACTGGCCTTCATTCTTGGCCCGGAGTCAGTCAACGTCCATGGGTCGTCCTTGTCCGCCATAGGTCATCCCCATCCCAGTCCTCTTGTCAACCGGAAGAGGGTGTCATTGCTGGGGTGCATCCAGTCGTAGATGGGGATGGTTTCATAGTGGCAGCAGGGCAGGTGATCATGTTGTCGACTACCTTCAACCTTTGTTGGGCCTCATCTCCCTCTATGATCCGCTGATGAAGTGGTCAGATGCTTTAGTGAGTTTGGAATGTAAACTGGGGAATTGTTGTCGGATCCTTCTGGAATATCGCAGTGCGAAGAACCAAAATGGAATAGTGGTGTCTCGGCTTTATGTCGGTATTGCAGAACAACTAGTTTTGTTCATAAGTCACTCCTCGGGGGTGGGGGGTTGTGTGTGTTTGTGCAAGCTTTTCTGAGCACGTCCGTACTTGTAACGATTCAACCGATAAAACACAGTGTCGTATTCAGGGTTATGGGACTGATCAAGCTGTCCTATGTTGACTAGCTTGTTGTCTGGTGGGGGACTTCTCTCTAGTCTTGTGAGAAGTTACTACAGATTCCAATGCTCTGAGTCACCTTTGGTCTCTGTTATCTGGTCTGGTGTGTGTTGTAGAACGGGGAAACTGGATGGGAAGGGAACTGGGATGTATAAAACGAATTCTTAATCGTCTCGGTATTGGTCTGTGTTGATATTTCTGTGGCTATGGCAGTGCAATAGCAGGTCTCGTCTTTATTTCTGTAGTCCTCAGCTTTATCTAGTTACGTCTCAGCTTTATCTGTGATGATTCTGTTCATCCTAATTCCTATAAACTGTCAATCTTTGTCAAAACTATACTTTGTTTCCTTTTGTCTGGTCCTATCTCTTGTCAAATCGATTCCTAAAACTGGTCAATACTATTTCCTGCGAAGCTCGCTGTAGAGCTGCCCTATAACTGTCAATCTGTCAATACTAAATCTGTTCAAAACCTATCCTTGCAACACTCGCAATAGAGCTGCCCTATAACTGTTCAATACTATTCATCTGCTCTTGATGTCCAAATGGATCCGCTAAATCTTGTGAAGTTGAAGCTATTTCTTTCCTATAAAACCAAAAGGGGTGAGTACCACACAGTTATCACTTACTAACACTGAGCAAGTGTCAGTAATGAGGTAAAACAATGACGAGGGTCAAGGCTTTAAGTCGATGGATGATTGTGAGGTGTCTCGGCCTTACTACTTCAAGCTCAGCTTTGTGGCGAACGAAATTGCTATTAAACATGTGCTATCGGTATTGTCAAAGCTGGGTGAGTTACTGAGGTAAACGAGTTGATGTGTGTATGTGGGGGAATGGAATGAAGAGAGTAACTAACTGTAAAGTATGAAATTACCAGGTTTATATAGTAAGGTATAAATAAAATGGTGTCCTTGTGGTATATCTGAAGGGCTATGCATTAGCATATGAGTTTCTAACCTTCTGACTATACAGCAGGTCTTGTGCATTGTCTTATTCGTGTCTTTGCCTTTGATTTTCATAGTCCAGACATTGAAACTATGCCCTATTCATGGTGTGGAGTTGTTAATAGTCGTCGGAAATGACTGAGTACCATCCAAGTAACATGTGTTCGATGTCTCATGGTTATACAGCAATAACCAATTAATTCTGAAGTCACCAAAGAGTGTATTGCTGCAGAAATCGTCAAATTGCTGTTATCAAGCCCCTATGATTGCCAGATCAATGTTGAGAAGCTCCGCTTGCATGGCTGTGCCTGTGTGCTTTGATGCAGCAATGCTGGTGATGTTGGCCATGCACTCTATGTCCTATCATGGTAATAGCAGTGCTAAATCCATGGATTTAGGTCAATATTTGTGTTTTTGGGGTATTGCCAAGGTATTGAGGTTGGGAAAGTGTCGGAAAAGCCCTATAAAGTATATATGGGCATGTGTGGAATGATTGGTTTGCTGAAAGTCCACTAAAGGGAGAAATCCGTGAAATTGGAGCATACAGAGCCCTGAGGCTCATCACCGCTTCTTCCATTCATGATAGCCATTCAGCAGCAAGATCCCCATGTCAGTGATCTTGTTGCGAATGGTACACAGTACTCCTCCCTTCATGGCCACAGTCATCTGTCCTCGCTCACCCATATCATGAATGAGCTCAGCTTTCCTTCCGAGATCTTCCAGTTTCTGGAAGTATTTGATGGTGGTCTCAAACCTGATGTTCCATTGGAGTTCGGTCATCACCTGATGGTGCTTCTTGGTTACTGCCAGGTCGCTGAACTGGGTCTTGAGTGCATCTTTATAGTCGATCCAGGTCAGGAATCAGTGATGGAGGCAGGAGCGGGAGTATAGTTCTTCCTGGATGCTGACCCACCAGCTCTTCACCCATCCTTCCATGTGGGAGATGGCAAAGATGATCTTGTTGCCATCTGTGAAGAATCCGGCAAAGGTCTGGAAGTATAATTCACAGTCATTCACGAACTGGCATATGTCATTGGCAGCGCCTTTGAACAGGTCAGGCATCTTGACAAGGATGGGTTTGACGTTTAGCTGGAGGTCACCAGGGCAGCATTTCTGGTGCAGGGTTGTTGTTGGGCCAGCCCAGGGGTCCCCCAGGCAGTCCAGGGAGAGATGTGAGTTCATCTCACATGGAGGGGTGGGGAGAACCACCTGGGGTGTCACCGGGTTGCCATCCTGGCACTGGTTGGGTGTGGGTGGCTTCTACTAGTGCGAGGCAGAGTGCTTCTCATGCCCTTCATATGTTCTGTTGGTTAATCTGGTCTCATTCCCAGGCACCGACCGATCCTTGGGACAGTGGTCTGGGTTTTGGGGGGCTCTTCATGGGTTCCTTCCTTTTGACCCCGGGTGAGAGGGGTGGCTGGTCACATGATGGTCCTGCGGCTTCTAGTCCTGCTGTGACATGGATCGTGATGCAGAAGGGGATCTGGGCCTGCTGATTGATTAGGTTGGTGGCCTGTTCCTTGGCCTGATTGATCAGGCTTCAAGTCATGAGGTTTTGGTCTCGGATCATCAATCATTCTCTGATCAGCATCATGGTCACGTTGATGAGCCTCAGGGCTCTGTACGCTCCAATTTCGCGGATTTATCCCTTTAGCGGACTTTCAGCAAACCAATGATTCCACACAAGCCCATATATACTTTATAGGGCTTTTCCGACACTTTCCCGATGCCAATACCTCGGCAATACCCCGACAACTCCAATTTTGACCTAAAGCCGTGGATTTAGCGCCACCATTACCAGAATAGGATCTAGAGCGCATTGCCGACGTCTCCGGCATTGACGCATCAAAGCGCACAGGCGCAGCCACGCGAGCGGAGCTTCTCGACATTGATCCGGCGATCATAGGGGCTTCATCACAGCAATTTGACGATTTCCGCAGCACGAACACCCTTTGGCGACTTCAGAATTAATTGGTTATTGCTGTATAACCACGAGACATCGACGCACACGATACTTTGGCGGTACTCAGTCATTTCCGACGAGTATTCTCAACTCCGACACTATGAATAAGGCATAGCCTAATGCCAGAACTACGAAAATCAAAGGCGCAGGCACGAATAAGACAACGCACAAGACCTGCTGTATAGTCAGAAGGTCAGAAACTCATATGCTAACGCATAGCCCTTCAGATATACCACAAGGACGCCATTTATTTATATCTTACTATATAAACTCGGTAATTTCATACCTTACACTAGTTACTCTCTCTATTCCGTTCCCCCACATACACACATCGATTCGTTTTACCTCAGTAACTCACCCAGCTTCGACAATACCGATAGTACATGTTTAATAGCGATTTCGTTCGCCACAAAGCCGAGCTTGACGTAGTTAAAGCCGAGACGCTTCACCATCATCCATCGACCTAAAATCCTTGACTCTCGTCATTGTTTTACTTCGTTACTGGCATTTGCTCAGTGTTAGTAAGTGATAACCGTGCAGTACTCACCTCTTTTAGTTTTATAGGAAAGAATTAGCTTCAATTTCACAAGATCAGATTAGTTTTAACAGTTTCAATTTCACAAGACATTAACGAACCCATTTGGGCGTCAAGAGCAGACAAATAGTATTGGATAGTTATAGGGCAGCTCTATTGCGAGCGTTGCAAGGATAGGTTTTGAACAGATTTAGTATTGACAGATTGACAGATATAGGGCAGCTCTATTGTGAGCTTCGCAGGAAATAGTATTGACCAGTTATAGGAATCGATTTGACAAGAGATAGGACCAGACAAAGGAAACAAAGTATAGTTTTGACAGAGATTGACAGTTTATAGGAATTAGGGCGAACAGAATCGTCACAGATAAAGCCGAGACATAACCAGATAAAGCCGAGGAGACCAGAAATAAAGACGAGACCCGCTATTGCACCGCCATAGCCACAGAAACATCGGTACAGACCCCTACCGAGACGATTAGGAGCTCATTTAATACCGACATAATACCGACCGACGTTTTACATATCCCAGTTTCTTTCCCATCCAGTTTCCCAGTTTTACGACACACACCAGACCAGATAACAGAGACCAAAGGCGACTCAGAGCGTCGGAATCTGTAGTAACTTCTCACGAGACTAGGGAGAAGTCCCCAACCAAAGACGACAAGCCAGTCAATGTAGGACAGCCTGATTCGTCCAGTACCGAATACGTATAGTGTTTTGTCGGTGGAATCGACACGAGTACGGAGGTACTCAGAAAGCTTGCGCACAAACAAACAACACACCCGAGGAGTGGCTTATGAACAAAACTAGTTGTTCTGTAATACCGACACAAGGCTGAGACACCACTATTTCCATTTTGGTTCTTCGCACGGCGATATGGTTCCAGAAGTATCCGACAACTATTCACCAGTTTACGTTCGGAGATCACTAAACCATCTGACCACCTCATCAACGTACTGTCATAAATATTGGTATTCAACTACTGCTAAATCAAGGTATTGGTTCCACATTTCCTCCATGGTCATGGGGACCCATAGTGTTCTTTCTTTGATTGGTTTGGCTGCAACTATATACACTTCAACATCATCATATTCGGGTTCTTCCACATCAGTCCTCAAACTTGGCATTGTCGACTCTGGATGAGGGGAATCCATAGGATAGATGGTGTCAAGTGGCTTGAGGGAATGCTCTGGTTCTGCTGGTGTCAGAGCCGATGCCTCCATCAGAGTCATCATCATGGGGAGGAATGATGGGGTCCAGGTCGTCGCTGGGACTGGACCTGTCTGAGTCGTTGGCTGGGGGCTGGGTAATTTTGCTGGTGGATGCTCTGGGTATATTGATGATGGAGCGTATGCTTGCCCTGTTGTCATCATTGTCAGGAGCGGTATGATTGGGAAGGGTAGAGGGGCCAGCAAAGGGTTCGAAGGGGTTGGGGTTGCAAACCACAAGGGGCCGGGGAGTTCCGGTAGCAGAGATGAAGGTGAGCTCGATTGAGCTGCCACTGTCCATGTCCTTGACTGGCCATGGGTTGTTGGCTTGGGGCTCGCTGATGCATATGTTCCTGAAGAGGATCTGCTCACTTGGGATGGTCATCTGGGAGGGTACAGACAGTATGTCAGGGCAGATGGTGTCATTTGAATGTTGTACCCCTGAGGGTCCAGCTGTGGACTGGATGGGTCACTCACTTGTACCTCCCATGTGTATCATTGTGCATTGGTGTCTCCTTCCATGAGCCTGAAGGGCAGCTCTGGTAAGATGGGCATGGAGGGTGGCAGATCATGCAGCAGCATTGCTTTGAGGATCTCTGTTATTGGTATCAGTGGGAGGATCTGGGAGGGGGTAGTTGGGGGCAGGGCCAGGTGGAGGGGGGTAGGTGTAGATGTTTTGGGGGCTGGGGGGGTACAGGGTTGGTGGCCAGGTAGGAGGCAGGCTGGATTGAGTCAACTCTTCCAGGTCCCACTGGACTTCTGGGTTCAGAGGGAAGTTCGGCCCTGCTCCACAGAGGTCAGGTCCAAGCCCTGCTGTGCACAGGAATATGACATAGTGGTGGTTGGCAGGGTGGGTGAGGGGGAGGAGGCAACTGTGGATAGCCTGGTAATAGTACCAGATGATTGCTGCTAGGGCAACTAGGCCGATGATGCTGGGGATGGTGAGGAGTGTGAGATCAATGTTCTATGTGGACATATGGTTTCTTTCTTCATGGTGGACATGTAAGAAAGAAAGGGTAATGTAAGCTTCAAACTAATTGTTAGACCCAAACTACATGTGACTCTAACAATGACAAACAACTGGTTACTTCGCGTTCAAGTAGTCCCGGTGGAGTCACTTGCTAGTGTGAAGAGCAGGCTAAGTCCTTAGTACTTAGTGAGAGGGATGAGCTTGTTGACTATAAGTTGATATAAATAAACTTTAGTTTGAAGCTGGAGTATACCAGCGAGAACTACACTACTTAAATACATGGTTCATATGTGACTGTTGTACAATGTATCGACAACAGTGTTTACAGTAGAAGAAGCGACCAGTGGGAGTGAATGACTGGGGTATGAATAGACTATGAGTTCAAGATGGTGAGTACAAAGAGATGGACAAACCAGGCAAAAGAAGGTGAGTGCTTGATGAGGATTTGACAATAAGGTGACTGGTGATGTTTTGGCTAAGGTTAGGGTCGAAAAAGGGGCTAAAATTGTAACATTTTTCAACCCTAACCACAGTTGCCACCCATTGTCATCCCTCACAAGTGCTAACTCCACCTAACCGTCACCTCGATTCAAAGAAAGTCCCTTATCTTTCACCCAGATGAGCATTCTCCTTCATCCTACTATACACAATGAACCCCACTTCTCATTGACTCCCACCAGTTGCTTCTACCTGTCTAAACACTGACACCTAAATAGTGTACAACAGTAACACATGAATTGTATATTTAAGTAGTGCAGCTCTTGCTGGTAAAACCCAGCTTCGGTCTAAGTTAATTCATACCTCCATGCTAAGAACTAAGGGCTTAGCTTGACTTCACACTAACAAGCGATGCACCAGGAATACTCGAACATGAAGTAACTGGTTGTTTGTCACTGTTAGAAGTCATGTGTAGTTCGGGTCTAACAATTAGCTTGAAGCTTCCCTTACCCTTTCTCTTTACATGCTCACCATGAAAGAGAAACTGTATGACTCCAGACATTACGAACCTTGTCCTCATCACCATCCCCAGCATCCTAGTAGCCACTGTCCTTGCATGGACCTGCTACCTATATCACCAACTCATTATAAACTGCCTCACCCCCTGCATGCAACTTGTTAACCAGCATTATGTCATATTCCCATGCCAAGCAGGGATCAGCCCTGACTTGAGACGAGCAGGACCAGATGTCCCTCAGAACCCAGAAATCGACAAAGACCTGGAAGGAGAAACTCCTCCTAGGCTGCTGACACCCTACCCCATCTATCCCTGGTACAACCACATCTACCCCCCCCCCCCCCCCCCCCAAACCCATCTTGCCCCAGCTGGGCAGCTCCCAGATTCTCCCACTGATACCACTAATGGAGATCCTCAGTGCAACCCCATTGCTACCACTGCCCTCTGAAGAAACTATGCCTGAACAAATCTTGAGGACCTCTTCCATCATGCAGAATGTGCTGGGATCATTCACACCCGAGGGAACTTATGCCCAGCAACTAGCCAGCAAGTACTGAGCAAGCAACCCAATGAACCTGTCACAGGACCCTCCCAGCCCCAGAGGTCAGACATCACTGTCTGACTGCCTGCCTATGACAACCTACCATCCATACAAGCATGCCATTCAAATGAGGCAAGCCTCAGGAGGAGCTTCTACATTGGAGAACCTACCTCAAATGCCTGCTGGCCCACAGAGGAGTCCACTGACGATTTGTTGCTCTCTATCCACCTTGTCACAGCCCCTGGAACTCCCCAGCCCCTTGTGGCTACCAACCCTGACCCTGCCCCATTCCCAACTGCTCCTCACACCCCCCTTCCCCTTCTCAACCACAATGATGGCACAGACAGCCCCTGCCCCAGTTTCGATGAGAATGTTGACCCCACTATCCCTAGCCCCAACTGAAACTCTGACAGAGGAATCATCTCTGACACCAGTGGTGCTGGAGCCCTTTCCCAAGCCACTAGATCTTTCCTCAGTTCTGGACATGGAAGAAGTATGGAGCATGAGTTCAATCATAGTGATTGAAGAACCAGTATTGGACCTGGTCAAAGAATATATATGAGATAAGATGGTAATGGAAAAATTTGTAGTCCCAGCCATGAAGGAAGAAGTGTGGGGGCAGTATCTTAACATAGCAGCCAAGGAATATCACATCCTACAGCAGTATTGGGCCATGGTGCCAGTAGGAGACCGAACAGGAATCCCCAACATCCTCCTATCAACACAAGGACTCCTTAATCAGGCCAAAAAATGGGCTGCCAACCAATTTAACAACACCAAACTACCCTTTACCATCATGATAAATGCTGGAGCTGGCCCAGAAGCTGTGGGACCCTTGTGACCCCAGGCACCCATTCAGCCGGGAGTGCAAACCCAACCCAGATCTGCTCATGGCTTGTCAGGATCATATGAACGAGATAAAAAGGCCCGAGAGGATGTAGTGTGGCTAGAAAATGAGTTAAAGGCCACAAGGGCATGACTAGCCATGACGAAACCTAATCCTGGGTGGATCCCAACCAAGGGACCCCCTGTTGGATCCCCCCATCCCTTAGCTGACCCCAACCTCACATCCCTCCTGGGATACCCTGGCAATGAACCACCTAATTGGCCACTGACTAACCCCATGCTGGAAATGGTCATTGGAGATTACTGACTAAACATGAAACCTATCCTTGTTAAAACCCCTGAACCATTCAAAGGAGACTCTGACAACATCCACTGATTCATCTGTGATTGTGAACTCTACTTCCAAACCTTTGCCAGATTCTTTGCCGACTTGAACCAAGTTGTGTTTGCCATCTCCCATATGGAGGACAAGGTGAAGTGATGGTTCATGACCCTCCAGCAAGACCTCATATCCCAAACCAGGGGACACCACTGATTCCCCTCCTGGGGTGACTTCCAGCAGGCCCTGGTTAAGCAATTCGAGGACCCAGCCATGAAGGAGAAGCACCACCAAGCCATGATGGAGCTGAAGTGGCAGGTAGGCCAGGAAACCACCATAGAGTACTTCCAGAAGCTTGAAGACCTTGCCATCAAGGCAGGACTATGGGATGCAACTGGTGAATGAGACCAAATGACCATGGCCCTCAAAGCCAGAATACCCAAGGGAATGCTCAACCGGATCTCAGACATCAGAATCCTAGTCCCTGATGGATACTACAAATGGAAACTGTGCATTCGAAACAATGATGAACACTGACAGCAAAACCACATTGTGAACAGCATGCTACACCCATCCTGCCCACTCCCCACAAAACCCACCTCAGGAGGTGCTGCCCCTGCAGTAGCCCCCCCCCACCCCAGATTGATGAACTGGAACAGGAATGACCTACAGAGGATGGGAACAGCCAATGGATGTTGACCAACTGAGAGCAAAGGATGAGGGAAGGTGTTACAACTGTAACAAGAAAGGTCACATAGCCCACAACTGCCAACAGCTGAACTGATCCTCACTGAAAAAGACATGTGCCCAGATACAGGCCGCCATTGAGAAACTCAAAAACAAATACACCATTGCTGAGAAGATGCCCTCGACTAGTGGCATGGAGGAGGTAAAAGATTAGGCCAACGAGCAAGCAATTCCACTCAATCAGCTGTGGATGAAATTAGTTCTAGTATGTCATCATTGAAATGTAATAATACTTATGAAGCACCTGTAGTACATATGCCTTGAAATATAATGACCTTGACCCACCAGAACACTGAAGAATCGCAAAGGAAACTGACAGAGCAGCAGCCTGAGGCAAGTGCCATGACCATTCCTGAAACCATACTCATGCCTCCTGCCCCACCTGAAGAGTTTCCAAGGGGTGCGGCTGAGGTGAACCTGACCTCAGCAGAAGAGTTAGCGCATGGGAGCCCTACCCACTGGTCACAAATGTCCCAGCAAGCAAGAAGAAAGCCACTGATGAGCCTCAGGGCTCTGTACACTCCAATTTCGCAGATTTCTCCCTTTATCAGACTTTCAGCAAACCAATCATTCCACACAAGCCCATATATACTTTATAGGGCTTTTCCAATGCTTTTCCTACCTCAATACCTTGGCAATACCCCGAAAACTCCATTTTTGACCTAAATCCATGGATTTAGCACTGCCATTACCATGATAGGACATAGAGCACATTGCCAACATCACCAGCATTGCTGCATCAAAGCACACAGGCATAGCCACACAAACAGATCTTCTTGACATTGATCCAGCAATCATAGGGGCTTGATAACAGCAATTTGATGATTTCCACAGCACAAACACCTTTTGGTGACTTTGGATTTAATTGGTTATTGCTGTATAACCACGAGACATCGACACACATGCTACTTGGACAGTACTCAGTCATTTCTGACAATTATTCTCAACTCCAAAACCATGAATAAGGCATAGTTCCAATGCCAGACTATGAAAATCAAAGGCGAAGACACAAATAAGACAATGCACAAGACCTGCTGTATAGTCAGAAGGTTAGAAACTCATATGCTAATGCATAGCCCTTCAGATATACCACACAGATGCCATTTTATTTATAAACTACTATATAAACCCGGTAATTTCATACTTTACAGTTAGTTACTCTCTCCATTCCATTCCCCCACATACACACATCGATTTGTTTACCTCAGTAACTCACACAGCTTCAACAATACTGATAGCACATGTTTAATAGTAATTTCATTCACCACAAAGCCAAGCTTGAAGTAGTAAAGCTGAGACACTTCACAACCATCCCTCAAAATTAGAACATGATGCTTGTCATTGTTTTATTTCATTACTGACACTTGCTCAGTGTTAGTAAGTGATAACTGTGTGGTACTCACCTCTTTTAGTTTTATAGGAAAGAATTAGCTTCAACATTCACAAGACAAGATTAGTTTTATTAGTTTTCAACTTCACAAGATATTAACAGATCCATTTGGATGTCAAGAGCAGACAAATAGTATTGAACAGTCATAGGGCAGCTCTATTGCAAGCATTGCAAGGATAGGTTTTGAACAGATTTTAGTATTGACAGATTGACAGATATAGGGCAGCTCTAGCATGAGCTTTTGCAGGAAATAGTATTGACCAGTTATAGGAATCAATTTGACAAGAGATAGGACCAGACAAAGGAAACAAAGTATAGTTTTGACAAAGATTGACAGTTTATAGGAATTAGGATGAACAGAATCATCACAGATAAAGCCGAGATGTAACCAGATAAAGCCAAGGACCACAGAAATAAAGACAAAACCCACTATTGCACCACCATAGCCCCAGAAATATTGACACAGACCAATACCGAGATGATTAGGAACTCATTTAATACCAACATAATATTGACAGCCATTTTATACATCCCAGTTCCCTTCCCATCCAGTTTCCCAGTTTTATGACACACACCAGACCAGATAACAGAGACCAAAGGCAACTCAGAGCATTGGAATCTGTAGTAACTTCTCATGAGACTAGAGAGAAGTCCCCCACCAGACAGCAAGCCAGTCAATGTAGGACAGCTTGATCAGTCCAAATAACCCTGAATATGACACTGTGTTTTATCAGTTGAATTGTTATGAGTATGGACATGCTCACAAAAGCTCACAAAAACACACACAACACCCTGAGGAGTGACTTATGAACAAAACTAGTTGTTCTGTAATACTGACATAAAGCTGAGACACCACTATTCCATTTTGGTTCTTCACACTGCAATATTCCAGAAGGATCTGACAACAATTCCCCAGTTTACATTCCAAACTCACTAAAGCATCTGACCACCTCATCACCAAATACAGAAACAATGAATAGCATGATCATGATTTCTTATTCCACTATTGTAAGTTCTCATTTATTTGTATATTATTTCAGGATATTCTATTTCTATAATGTGCTGCTCAGTTGCCAGTCCTGCATGATCTTCATATCATCCATGCTGTGTAGGGCAGCTGCATGTGCTCTTGAGCATTTTAGTGGCTGGAGGAGCAGTGAGGCAGTGGCAGATGGGTGGAAGGGTGGATGGATGGGCAGGATGGGTGGATGGAAGGATGGGAAGGGTGGATGGAAGGATGGGAAGGGTGGATGGATGGGTGGGAAGGGTGGATGGAAGGGCAGAATGGGCAGATGGAAGGGCAGGAGAGGGGATGGAAGGGCAGGATGGCGGATGGAAGGGTGGGATGGGCAGATGGAAGGGTGGGATGGGCAGATGGAAGGGTGGGATGGGCAGATGGATGGGTGGGATGGCAGATGGATGGGTGGGATGGCAGATGGATGGGTGGGAAGGGCAGATGGAAGGGCAGGAAGGGTGGATGGATGGGCAGGAAGGGTGGATGGATGGGCAGGAAGGGCAGACAGATGGGTGGGATGGCAGATAGATGGGTGGGATGGGCAGGAAGGGGAGGCTACATGATATGATGGTAAGAACTAACAAACAAAATGCTTACATGATATAGTGAACATCCATGTGGTTGCCAGTCCTCCATTATCCTCATATCCAGGTAAGAAATCCACATTGTGTTGGGCAAGCTGCATGTACTCTCAAACATCCAGTGGTGGGAGGGGCAAGGTGGTTGCAGACAGGCAGTAGGGTGGATAAAAAGGTGGGAAGGGTGTGAAGGGGAGGCTACATAACATGATGGTTGGAATGAAAAAAGGGAAAGCTTATGTTATAGTAAGCATTTGAATATAGAACATGTTTTCAGACACCAATGGGCACATCTGCAAAAATGCATGACCATCATCACATGACATATTTCTGAGAAGAACTTTCCACACAAATGCCACATTGCAGAACCAGATCCACTGCACACATGGTGTCCATCAATTGATCTTGATTTCACTAATAATAGAGACACAACTGCAGATCCTTAAGACAGCACAGTGCAGCATCAGGAGGGGGCCATCAACAGAGAAGGGTGGGCAATGATGCTCAGTGAATGGCCATAGAGGAGGCTCACATGGTACACAATGGTAGCTGATATATCAGACCATCA
>JANDKJ010000168.1:0-62129 GCA_028551335.1 Armillaria sp. CMW 4456
TTTGGTTGCTTCTGCCTCAGTAAACACCAGCGTCTAAATAGCAGACAACAGTCATATACGAGATATGTATTTAAGTAGGATAGCTCTCGCTGGTAAAACCCAGCTTCAAGCTAAGTTATAATCATACCAACTTATGCTGCACAAGCTCACCTCTCCTGCTTAAGAACTAAGGACTTAAGCCTCGTCTTCATGCTAGTCAGTGACTTCACCGGGAATACTTGAATGCAAAGTAGCTGGTTGTTTGTCATTGTTAGAGTCACATGAAGGTTGGGTCTAACAATTAGCTTGAAGCTTCCTCACCCTCTTTTCCTTACATGCTCGACGTGAAGGAAAAGACCATATGCCATTGAACACAGACCTCGCACTCCTCACCATCCCAGCCGCCATCAGCATCATCACCCTGATTGTGATAATCTGGTGTTACTACTGGGTTATCATCAACTGTCTCCTCCCCCTTGCATGTTTTTTCAATCAATTCTATGTCATCTTCCCAAGGAGGGCAGGGCAGCCGCCCACCCAGGGACCAGGACCAGCACTCCCTCCAGACCCAGAGGTCGACGAAGACCTGGAAGGACAGGTCCCATCCATCCGCAGATCCCGACCTCGCGTCACTCCCAGGATACCCCAGCAATTGACCACCAAACTGGCCAACAAATAATCCCACCCTGCCCATGGAAGTCAGTGACTTCTGACTAAACGTTAAACCCATCCTTGTCAATCCCCCTGCACCCTTCAAGGGAGAATCCGACAACATCCAGTGATTCATCCTTGGCTGCGAGTTGTACTTTCAGACCTTCCAAGGGTTCTTTGCCGACTCCAACCGTGTCATATTCGCCATCTCCCACATGGCGGACCGAGCCAAATGATGGTTTGTCACGCTGCAAAGAGACCTCATATCATGCAGCCGGGGACATCACCGATTCCCCTCCTGGTACGACTTCCAGCACGCCCTCACCAAGCACTTCGAAGACCCTGCCATCAAGGAAAAGCATCATCAGGCGATGCTAGACCTTAAATGGCAGGTCGGCTGTGAAACGGCTGTCGAGTACTTCCAGAAGCTTGAAGACCTTGCCATCAAAGCCGGACTACGAGACCAGACCGATGAAGCGGGGACAGATGACGATGGCCCTCAAGGGAGGAATCCCCGAGGGAATGCTAAACCGAATCTCCGACATCGGCATCCTCGTCCCTGACGGCTACTACGAATGGAAGGAACGAATCCAGAAGCAACGACGAACACCGACAACGCAACAAAGTCGTAAACAACATGCTACACCCGGGCCAAACCACCAGACCACCAGCGCATAACTACCCCCCCTGCCGCTGCACCCCCGAACCACCCCACCAGCACCACCCCCCTCTGCCGACCGACGAACTGGAACCGGCACAACCTATGGCGGTCAAGGGCGACCCATGGACGTAGACCGCGTCAGGCAGAAGAATGAGGGACGATGCTATAATTGCGACGAGAAGGGACATATGGTCAGAGAATGCCCGAAGCCGAAGAAGCCCAGACCCCCGCGATCTCGAGAACAGATCTGTGCAGCCATCGCCAGATTGGAAAACGAATATAGTGCCGCCGATGAAACAACGTGAGCGGCATCGAGGAAGTAAAAGATTAGGCCGACGAGCGAGCGATTCCGCTCAGTCGGCCATGGACGAAATTAGTTCTAGTGCGTCACCGTTGAAATGTAATAGTACTTATGCCATGCCTGTAGTACCTGTAAAAGTAAAATTACCAATGACCATTATGAACTCAGAAGAATCGCAGAAGAAGAAGCCAGCACAAACGACGGGCCGAACCCGCATCCGTCCTTGTGACCGATCAGAAGTCCCCACACGAAGTGCCATGGCTCACTTCTGATGAGGGCATGGATGAAGTGATCCCGACTTCGTCAGAAGAGCTAGCATGGGAGCCCTCCCCTCCGGTCGCAAACGTCCCAGCGAGCAAGACCAAGACCGCTACCTCGACTAGCGAAGGGGACCGAACGGGGGCCTGCATGCCCCATAGGATGCCCTCACCCCGTTGCACCAACTATGTACCCATCCCCGCCCCCCACTTCCCCTATGACCATGATGGCAAGGGAAACTGGACCATGAAGCCATGGGGACGAAACATCCGACTCACCACCAATGACCAACCACCTGAACCATCCCCGATCCCCCCAATACCCCCATGACCCCAACGAGTGGCTCAAGCCCTGGAGCGCCGAATGGACCTGGAGAGCCCTCTACGCTGCGCTACCATCAGCGATGGGCACCCTGCTTTGTTGGGTACACAAGACCCGACAGCGAGAGGTGACCGATGATCTCATTCGGCGCATCTGGGCCGTGAACCGCTCCTCTGCCCTCGAATGGCTGGAAGAATTAAAACAGCCCCGACAATACATCCATGCAACCCGCTCTCGTGGACGCGACCTCCTCACAGAAGTACAACTTGAGACCCTAGAAAACCGACAAACCCTCTCAGCCTCTGCCCTGATCGACAGCGGCTGCACTGGGAGCTCGATCAACAAATCCTTCGTCGACAAGCATCAGCTTAAGACCAGACCCATGGCCCACCCAATCCCGGTGTTCAATGCCGATGGCACCAGGAACCGTGCAGGAGAAATCACCGAGTACGTCGAACTCCGACTGAAGGATCGGAGAGCACGTCGAGCGAATTGACCTGGCAGTCACGGACCTAGGCACCAAGGACGTCTTCCTCGGGCATGACTGGCTATGCCGCCACAACCCCTTGATCAATTGGAAGACTGGCCAACTCACCTTCGCACGCTGCCACTGCCAGCCAAACCAATTCCACCTCCCCGATGCAGACCCAGATGACAGATGGGATGAAGAGCTGGAAGAAGGAGAGACCATCCTGGCAGTCGACATGACCGAGGAAATTCGGATACGTGCCCATGTCGCCAATGACCTGGCCGCTGCAGCCAGTGAAGGAAAGCCAGAAAGGACCTTTGAAGAAATGGTACCCGACTGGTGCCGTGACTTCCACGACCTATTTGCCAAAGAAAACTTCGACGAGCTCCCACCGCGAAAGCCATGGGACCATGCCATCGAACTAATCCCCAATGCCAAATCGACCCTCGACTGCAAAATCTACCCCCTTAACCCCCGTGAGCAGGAGGAACTGGACAAGTTCCTCGACGAGAACCTCGCCTCTGGCCGCATCAGACCCAGCAAATCCCCGATGGCCTCCCCATTCTTCTTTCGTCAAGAAGAAGGATGGGAAGCTCGCCCAGTGCAAGACTATCGAAAGCTGAACGAGATGACCATCAAGAACCGCTACCCACTCCCGCTCATCTCAGAGCTCATGGACAAGCTCAAGGGGTCGAAATACTTCACCAAGCTGGACGTGCGGTGGGGCTACAACAATGTGCGCATCAAGGAGGATGACGAGTGGAAGGCAGCGTTCCGCACCAACCGAGGACTCTTCGAACCCACCGTAATGTTCTTTGGCCTGACCAACTCCCCCGCCACCTTCCAGTGGATGATGAACGACATCTTCAAGGACCTCATCGCCACTGGCAAGGTGACCATCTACCTCGACGACATCCTCATCATGTCCCGAACCCGCGACGAACACCGACGACTAGTACGACAGGTACTCGCCACCCTCCGCCAGCACAAGCTATACCTCAAGGCGGAGAAGTGCGAGTTTGAGACGCTGGAGACGGAGTACCTAGGTGTCATCATCAGCGAAGGATCGATACGAATGGATGCAGTAAAGACAAAGGGAGTGACCGAGTGGCCGACACCGACGAAGAAGAAGGAACTCCAGTCATTCCTGGGGTTCACCAACTTCTACCGACGGTTCGTCAAGGACTACAGCAAAATCGTATGACCCATGACGCAACTCACCGGGAAGACGCCTTGGATATGGGGAGCTGCACAGCAGCAAGCGTTTGAGGAGCTGAAGAAGGAGGCTGGGAGAAGACGTTGTACTGGCAATCCCAACCGACGAAGGGAAGTTCCGAGTAGAGGCGGACTCGAGCGAAGGCGCGATCGGTGCCGTACTATCGCAGCAACAGGGCACCTCCTGGCGACCAGTCGCCTTCCTCTCAAAGGCGCTCACCGTCACCGAGCGAAACTATGAGATATACGACAAGGAGCTACTCGCGATCATGCATGCCCTTGCCGAATGGAGGCACTATCTCATGGGCGCCAGCCAGACCTTCGAGATCTGGTCTGACCATCAGAACCTCCAATACTTCCGACAACCCCAGAAGCTGAATCGCCGCCAAGCTCGGTGGGTGACCGAACTCGCCGAGTACCACTTCACCCTCTACCACAAACCCGGCACCGCCAACCGCAAGGCCGACCTCCTTAGCCGACGAGCAGATCACGACCAAGGCACAAACGACAACCAGGAAACGACAATGCTGCCCGACAACTACTTCGCAGCCCTCGACATATGGGCAACGATACTACCAATGGAGGAAGAAGTCGAGAAGAGGATAAGAGACGCGACGGAGGACTCGAAGAGATGGGACCAGGGAATCGCAGACTCACTCCGACATGAACGAGGGATCACCAAGGACGAAGGGATGCTGTGGTACGATGGGAGGATCTATGTCCCGCAAGACACCACCCTACGAGGCGAAATCATTTCATCCTCGCATGACCACATAATGGCGGGACACCCAGGGATCGAGAAGACGAGGGAGCTAGTCCAGAGGAACTATTGGTGGCCTAAACTGCGAAAGGATGTCGAGACCTATGTCAAAGGATGCGAGATGTGCCAGCGGATGAAGACGAAGACCCAGGCCAAGAACGCGCCACTACACCCGAACGCAATCCCGACCGAACCATGGTCCCACATCTCCGTCGACATGATCACCGGCCTACCAGACTCGAATGGCTATGACGCGATCATCGTCATCGTCGACCGATTCTCGAAGGAAATCATACCAGTCCCCTGCACGATGGAACTGTCATCAGAAGGATGGGCAAAGATACTACGAGACCACGTATATGCCCACCATGGCATGCCGACCAAGGTAATCAGCGACCGAGGGACCCCAATTCGTCTCCAAATTCGTCAAAGACCTATACACCCTCCTCGACATTGCTGGCAACCCCTCCACAGCCTTCCACCCCCAGACCGATGGCCAGATGGAGCGCGCCAACCAAGAAGTTGAAAAATACCTACGCCTTTTTATCAACTTCTGACAGGATGACTGGGCAGAATGGCTGCCTCTGGCGGCCTTCCAACACAACAATCGTGTCCACTCTGCCACTGGTAAAAGCCCCTTCGAAGTCAACTATGGCCGACACCCATGCATTGCAACCTCCGACACCCACCGAGCCTGACCAAACCCCGCTGCCAATGACTTCGCCGCCTCGATGAAGAAGATCCATGAAGAAACCCACGCCGCCCTCCTAAAAGCAGCCGACCAGATGAAGAAGACCTATGACTCACGACGACAACCCGCGATCGACTACAAAGTCCACGACAAGGTCTGGCTCGATGCGACCAACCTCCACCTCCCCTGCCCCAAAAAGAAACTCGACGACAAACGAGTAGGACCATTCCCCATCACCGCCAAAGTCGGCGCCTCATCATACCGCCTAAAACTACCACCCACCTGGCGCATCCACCCAGTCTTCAACGAGTCCCTCTTAACACCATATGTCCCCCCTTCATTCCCCAACCAGCTCAAAACCCCACCCCCACCACCAGACATTATCAACGATGAAGAAGAATATGAAGTCGAATCCATCGTCGATGAGCGCACATGCCGAGTACGAGGAAAGAAGAACGCACCATCTCGATCTGGTGACGGACTACTTAGTGAAGTGGAAAGGCTATGGAGATGAAGAAAACCAGTGGGTACGAGAAGACCTACTCGAAGAACGTGCAAGAAGCCATCGACGACTACAAAAATCGTAAGGCGACGCATAGACAGTCGGGACGACTGTCTTAATTAGGGGGTGATGTTACGATTTTTACCCCTTTTTCGTCTTTTTTCACCCCTATCCCAACCCTAACCACTCATCGTCAACCGCTATCGACCAACCAGTGCTTAACTCCACCCAGTCGATGCTTCGCTTCATACTTAGCCCCTTCTCCCTCATCCTCAATTTAGCACTCTCCTTCAACTCTCCTTTCATGTAGCGAACCTTTTACCCATGGACTTACCTTCGGTTGCTTCTGCCTCAGTAAACACCGGCGTCTAAATAGTAGACAACAGTTGTATATGAGACATGTATTTAAGTAGGACAGCTCTCGCTGGTAAAACCCAGCTTCGAGCTAAGTTATAATCATACCAACTTATGCTGAACACAAGCTCACCTCTCCTGCTTAAGAACTAAGGACTTAAGCCTTGTCTTCATGCTAGTCAGTGACTTCACCAGGAATACTTGAACACAAAGTAGCTGGTTGTTTGTCATTGTTAGAGTCACGTGAAGGTTGGGTCTAACACTTCCTTGCTGGTTTATTGACAAGCTCCCTGAAGCAGAGCTTGCAGTAGTCACTGCTACTTCTAATGAACCAATCTCCATTATTCCTTGTGTATGGCTCATTGTCTATGATGCTTTTAAAACTACAACCAATGTGTTTCACATCCTTTGATTCTTTCCAAACTGACTGTCCTATGATCCTGAGGCATTCATCACACCACAGGATCTTGCTAATTTTCTTAAGTTCATTGAGAATACATCTCTGACATCTGATGAAGCCAGTACAATGTCACTACCATCTTCATACCCCTACTCAAACATGAGTGTATATTGTCTTATGCAATGGGCCAACTCTGGCAGTAACTTAAAGTCAGAAAATGAGATAAACTGGCTTGTCAATGATGTCATTTGTGCAGCTGACTTCCATGCCAATGACTTTAATTCTAAATTCAGATTTGATGTCAGCAGAGAGCATCAGAAACTCAACAGTGCTATTACCCTATCTTCTTTAATAAAGGACAGATGGTGCAAAGCTGATATACACATCAAGATACCTACAGGCAGAGACCAGGCTACTGGTGCATGTATATTTTCAGTTCCAGGATTTCAATATTGTCCTTTGGTAGAAGTCATCAAAGCAGCATTTATGGATCCACAATCTTGCCTTTTCCATTTCTTCCCATTTCAGCATATATTTGTATCACCACTCACTGGACATAAAATGTGACTGTATGATGAACTATACACCTCAGATATGTGGTTGAATACACAGCAAGATCTCCAACATGCTGCAAATGAACCTGGATGCAAGTTGGAGAAAGTCATCACAGCACTGATGTTTTGGTCAGATGTGACTCACCTTACAAGCTTTGGGACTGTCAAGGCATGGCCTCTGTATATGTTCTTTGGTAATTTATCAAAGTACATCCATGTGAGGCCAAATTCAGGTATATGCATTAAATGGCATTCTTTCCTTTAGTATGCTTCCTTTAAGATTTTATTACAATTACTTATAGGATCTTGTCTAGCTTCCAGACTCAATTTATGATTTTCTCCACACACTAAGCATTAGTACAAATCAACAGAAGACACTGCTAACTCACTGCCAGTGTGAACTCATACATGAAGCTTGGAAACATCTTCTGGATGAAGAATTTGTCCATGCATATATCCATGGAATCATTCTCAAATGTGCAGATGGTATTTACTGTTGTATCTATCCTCACATATTCACATATTCAGCTGATTATCCTGAAAAGTATGCTTTATTCCTTCTGCTGCTGAGTGCTGACAAATGATTACATCTTATACAGAGTACTGCTTGCAAATATCTGAGACAATGGAACATGCCTGTGTCCTTGCTGTCTTGTTTCCAAAAAGGTTGTTGATCAAATGGGCCATATATATGACCTTAAGCTGCATGTTTGCCTAGCTTGGCAGTTTCAGTTTGACAAGATAATAAGGGCATGTAACCTCATCTTCAATAAAGGGTATATGGTTGGCAGCACTGACATGCCACAAGGCTGTCTACCTGTGTATTTGCATCATAATAAGGCATTGAAACATGGTACAGGGGTCTGTGGGAGCAAAAGCAAGCAGCCAAGAGGGTGCTCACCTCTTTTGAGCACAGGTCATTGTATTGCCTTGAGTGATGGCAGGTGGAGCACAAGGCTCAGGTCTCAGAGAGATGCTGGAGGGGTCTCACTGGCCATGGAGTCGATGTGCTTGACACTGGCTGCACTCTACCCCTTGAAATCACATGCATGATGCAATCAGACATAAGGTGTTGATCAGGGATTGACAGGCATGAGCAAACACTGTGATATCATAAGGAAACAGAGTGCACTCTAGACCTATGAAACTGTGGCCATGCAGGTGTGTGCAGGGCCACTGAGATTAAGTCCAATGGCCAGGGAATTATAGCCTAAATAATTATATTTGGGGCAGGAAAGTTAAAACAACATGGGGCCTCAGACCAGAGGGGATAAGAAAGCATGTGGAACCCATGCTCTCCTGAAGATGAGGCATGGAGATGGCACATGTTGCTTAGGAATATAAAGAGTACTCTCAGCTAAGCAGGTGGTGATTCAGTTGGCCTAAAATCCAATGGCTGAAAGGAATCAAGTCAGAATGACACCATAGGATGGGGTTTTGGACATACAGGAAGAGCACCCAGTAGTGCAAGAACCTTTACCTGATATGTATATTTTATTTGTAATGGGGGAGTACATATAAATATAGTAGATATGAAGTAGTATACAAGCTTTGGGCTCCTCTGTGTAGTGTGTAAGCAAGAGTTGACACTCTCAGTCAGTTTAGTCAGCAGTTTTGAATACAGAGATTGGTGCACATCAGAAAAGTCTGTGTGAAGTGTGATCAGCTCTAAGTTCATCTAGGGGATGTTTGGGAGGTAAGAGTGCATGCACTCTTGTGTGTGAAGGGTTTCTTGTGACATGTGAAGCTACAGTCAGCAGAGGTTCAAACCCTCTGGGCTGATTAGCTTGCACTCTTTTCCCCAAGTGGCAGAGGTTCAAACCCTTTGGCTTGTGGGACAGTGTTTGTGTGGTTTTGGGTTTCTCTAACTCACATAGGTTCAAACCCTATGGAGTTATGATCAGATAGGAAGCTAGAGTGCATTGGTTCAAATCCAGTGGCTCTTGTGGATGGTATTTGGGAGCATCTCTTGGAAGAGTGCTTTGTATTTGGGTTAGATCTGTGTGTTTCAAGAGCAAATTGCATTGCACTCTGCATCTGGGATGGTGCATTTGTGATATTGCCTTGAGGCCTGGTGACAAAGTCACCACCTCCTGTAGCAAAAGTCTTTAGACTTAGAGAAGTCTAGAAAATCAAAGAGCACATCCATTTGAAGCATATTTGAAGTTTGAGAACTCATTTTATTGGTTCCACTGCTTGCTTCTATCACATTATAATCCCCTACAAACTAAGAGTGTGTGGTTGTAGCATTAAGGATTGAAGTGTGATTCAGAGTCCATAGTCTCTGCTTGCATTTTGTATCCTTCTTGGCTGCACACAGTGACTTGCCTCTTCAGCACAGCTATTGAAAGGCTATGTAAACCATAGTCTATTGTTCTAACTATGGTGAGTTTATCTGGTCATAGCCTGAGTATAACATCAATCTGACCACAGCCAATTCTATTTTCATAGAATGCCTTTGTAGAAAGACTTGGATCAACTTTCAATCCATTTCAGATGCTGGTTGTAGATCAAATACATGAGTTTGAACTTGGCATATTCAAGGCTGTTCTCATCCATATTGTTCACATCTTCTATACAGCCAGTAAAATCAAAAAGAAGCAACTAGTAGAGACTTTCGATGAATAGTATGTATTTATATTTTATTCCCTATTATATCTTATAGTGGACCTGTTTCTAGATTTTGACAAATATCAACATTTGGGGTTGATACCATTCAAAAATTTGCAAATAATGTTTCTGAGATGAAGGAACTTGATCTTGAGATTTTGAAGATATTCTCCAAGTGCATCACTCTTTCAATGAAGAATAATTTATCCTGATCAGCAACAGAATCTAATTCCAGTCATTGATGGTCTTCTTGATGAACCATATAACTCCTTGCTTCTGACATTACTCTTTTTTTTGGTGAAACAGTGCCCTTTCCCTGATGTAGGAAGGGGCTCTCAGGCTAGAGGCTGACATTGTCATTCTCTACCTGAGCCATTGTTTCAGCAAGTTGGGCTTGCTATCTGTTGAAATTCACCTCAGGGAAATGCCTTATGCACAGAGTGTGGGACTCAGTATGACCATTCTCTCACTTCTAACTTACCTTTTCCCTTCCTATTATGGTCTGATATCCACTAAAACCCCAACAACTCCCACCCAGTCTTTAGGGAGTTTCTTTTCATCCTTTAGGACTCCTTTCCAAATGCTCTGAACTAATTTCTTCGGTAAGGCCTTCTTTCCAAACCTCTGGTGTGTCATTTGACAGTCTAATTCCAGTCTGTTGTTCATCACTCTCAACCAGGCCTTTTCTACAGCACCTGCCAAAAGTGGAGCACTCTCATTTTCCATGACTCATTTAACATGTAGGCTCCATATTAGTTGGAGTGATGTTGTCATCACTATTCTGTAGAATCCCTCTTTTCCAGCATCCCTCCTTCCATCCTTAAATTTGAACAATGGAAGCCTGCTTGCCAGCAGCAGTCCCAGAGTTGGAGTTCTCCAGGGAATTCCTCACAGTGTCATCAATTTCTCTGTCTGTTTCTGTATTTCTGCCTGACCAGGGCTCTCACATCTTGTCAGTATGTGGCTGAATGAGTCAATTTTGCCTCTGCAGTGCCTACAGTATGCCTGCTCTTGAAATTCAGGCTTATAGTTTGGGCAAAGCCAGTTCATTCCTACCATGTATGCATTGTGTGTCATCATCCACATTGTGTATCTAACATTCCTTGCTATGTCTTTGTGTTTTAGTGAAGCCCACAGTTTTGCATCTGTTGGTCTATTCCCAAAAGCATCTTCTACAGCAGCCTTGGTGTATTCCATCTGTTCCTGGGTACATTGCCTTGGATTAAGCTTTCTCTTCTTTTTGATGCATATTGCTTTGTAGGCCAGTTTCTGGGACACGCATTGTAGACAGGCCCCTGTTAGCATGAGGCATGGGTCTATTGTTGGCATAAATTCCTGGTTGTTACTAATCTGTGCTCCCATATTTGCCAGTTTGTCCACTTGTTCATTTCCTGGGTGTCCATTATGGCCCTTAACCCATGTGGGGGATGTTTCAGTGTAGTGTTTTCATAGCAGGGCCACAGTGTCTCAGATTAGACTTTTGTTTGGGATACCTATGTACCCCTCATCTTCCATTCTTTGTCTGGACTTCACCAGCACATTAATGACATATCTTGAGTCAGTCTCATTTAGGACATTGCTCCTTTCTGGGGCAGATTTTAGTAGCATTCTTGTTGCAAGGAGTTCACCAACTTGGTTTGTCTGAGGCAGATTTTGTGGTACTCTTATTGCACTGTCAAGTTCCTCATATCCATAGATAGTTACTCCTGTCTCAGCTGCAGCAAGCTCACTCCCATTAGCGAAACATGATCCATCTGTTGCTGCTTGGAGAGTGTTTGGTGCTCACTCATGGTCCCTTTTGTCTAGAGTGTCATTACAGGTATTTCCTTCTGTAAATATTCTGAATATGTTTGCTAGAGGGCCTGGTGTTGTTAGCCTCTTGTCAAATAGGTGTAGGCCCTCTCCTTCAGCCTCAGCAGTGGTTTCTTCCTCAAAATCTTCTGACTGTAGTTGTTGAGGATCCCATTTAGAAGGTAGAGTGTCTAGTAGGTCCTTTGCTCATTTCATGCAGCTCTGGGGTGCTTCACAGCCAGTGTTTACTCTGAAACCCTCACACACATAGCACTGACAGTTGTTCATCCATGAGTGGTTTGGGTCCTCTAGGAATTCTGCAATGTCCTGTGCATTGCCTACCATTTATACATAGTGTGTATCCCATAGGCATTTGCTTGCATTTGACATGTTTAGCTTTCTAATTTGTGGTGTCACTTGTCTGTGGTACCATATTGGGTGTGCCCAGATGATGTCTCTAGAGGTGGCAAGTCCTTCAGGCTGAACCCTGAATTCATCTGCAGTTTTCCATAGTTTCCAGAGTCGTCTTGGTAATGGTGTTTTCCTGTGTGCATAGGTTGACATGTTGGGCTGCCAGGATTGTAGAAATGGATTTATTCTAAACTCTTCATGCATGTTCTTGTCCTTTGCTAGACAGGCCTGTGCATATAGGTCATCTGCAAAAAGGGCCCATGTTGGTCTGCTGTCAGATAGATTTAGGTATGTTTTAATTTCCATTACCTTGATGGCTTTGTTGCATGCTTCAATGTCTAGGACATCTTGGCCCCCTTCACTCACTGGTGCTAGCAGTGTTTCAAAATTTACTGGAGATTGGTTTTTATCCCTCCACATGAAATGTCTGATTCACTTTGTGATCTGTTTTTCAATCTCCTTGGACATTCCTTGGATTGTTGTTAGATACTGTGTCATTGCTCTGACCACTATTCTGACAATCAGTTGACATCCTTGTATTGTAGGGTTGCTTCATTCCCATGACTTGAGTGCTGTGTCAATCTTTTCTAGTCTGCTAGACCATACAGCACAGTCATTGATGTTGTTTCCAAACCATGCCCTCAGTATTCTTATTGCTTCTGATTCCTTGACAAGATGTACATTCTCTGGTATAAGCTTTTGGCTTGGTGTGATCTGCCATTCCTCAGTCACTTTATTTCTGTAGGCTTGTCCTCCAATTGGGATTATCTGGGTTTTGGAGATGTTGAACCTTGCTTGGCTTGCTATACACCATTTTTGTAGTATGGCTTCTAGGACCTCAAAATCATCATCCTCCAAAAGGAAGGTTGTCATGTTGTCTGCAAAGAGATTTGCAATTAATCTTTCTGTTCTTCCAGGGATTTTGGTGCCTTTCTGACATTACTCATTTATCTTGCTAAATGGCATGCACTTACTAAGTTGCAGATGACCTGACTCTAGAGCATCTCAAGAACTGCTCAACTGTGATAGGAAAAGAGCTTCATCAATTCAGAGACTGGTCAAAAGACTTCAAAACTGTGGAGCTACCTAAAGAAGTCAACAATTGAGTACAAAGAGCTGCAAAAAGATCTTGTAATGATCATGCTGTGGAGTCCATGGCATTGACTTCAACACTAACCACATACTCCAACTGGACTCTGACAGACTCCACTCTCCATTCTTCCTTATCAAATTCCCTTCTTATTTCAATTACTAATTTCACATAATTCATTTATCATACCTAGACTCCATTCATGGTAGCAAGTAGGCATTATATCAGAGTCCATGGGTTTCCTCAACTCCTTTAGATACAGACTATTCCAGACTACTTATCTAGACCCTGATTCCACAGACTCCGCTCTAGTATATAAACTGTAGAACTAGTTGTACATACCTCAGTTTGAATATCATCTTGGTTCAGCCCAATACTCTCTCTCTGGCCTTCAAGCCTAAGTCCTTGCTCTTACTATGTTCCATAGTGAAGAGGCTAGGTTGTGTCTACTCATGGAATAGTGAGTGGAACAGTGTGCTATGACACACACTACACCTCACACCTTCTATACCCCACTAATATCAACAACTACCCTCACAAGTGCAATGGAGGGAGTAATTACATGCTCCTTGTGATTATCTCAATCAAATTAAATCGATTTCAATGCCACACAATGTATAGATGTAGTGAGCTCTCTTCAAAATAAAGTCCTAAGTCTAGGAACTTTTGAACAAGAAGGACTGCTTCAAGGCATGACCTGCTTGGCAATGCAGACAGATGATACAAGTGCTCCCAAAGCACACAGACAGACAGACTCATTTCCACACACCTGACTTTGTACTGAGCTCACTTTTCAAACCACTCAGCTAGACACTGATCTAGTGAGCTTGCTACATGTCCACATGTAGGGTTATCAAACTGACTTGCACAAACAACAATGACCCTTCTTCAAAACAAACAGATAACAGAAATTGAACTGACAGAAATAGATGTGGCTTCCAAAGCCCAGAAAACAGACAGAACTGAAAACAGACAGATGAAATAGAAACCAATGACCCTCTTTCTGAGCTCTCAACACATTCAAACTCCTCAAGTGCTCAAACAATTAAATCAGCATCACTGACTCAATATCTCTCGTCTTTCAAGCACACAAGTTAAATGTGAGATTATCTCTGTTTTCCTCTGGTGAGCTCACTAAGCTAGTAGATGATGCTTGAAGCTACAAACTGATCCTTCTCTGCTTATGCTCACTTTCAATGCTAACATGCAACTCAGGGGTTCAAAACTTGTCCTACTCTATCTACTTTACCACTATTTATACTACTTGGTCTGGAATAATACAAACACATTATAGAAAGTGATAGAAGGAAATCCCTGTGGGCCTAGCCCACTGCTGCTGCAGTCATACTCATCTCCAGGTCTAGTTCTCCGCATTGAAGATGGTTTCCATAGTGAGCTCTCTGTGTGGCATATAGAGCTCACTAATTCTCAAGTCCATGGACTTATTTACATGGTGACTCCATATCATTAATCCATGTTTAGTATCTTCAAGGTTTCTTTGGAGCAAGTCACCATGTCTAGCAATGAATGGTGGGTCCCATGCACTCCACATGTAGTGAGCTCGCTAAGAACAAGTCTGCTCTTATCAGGAGGATGTCACAATCATGGTATCTTATCTCAGGGTGACTTCGGATCTTTCTCTATCATATTGCACATCACTTTTAATTGTGAGCAGCTTAATTATCTCCTGATTGCGATGTCTGTTTCTCCTGATTCTGGTTTTATTCTGCAGTGAAGACTATTTCTAACTTCAGAACAGAGGGATTGGTCTGTATAATCAAGCATGCCTATCCAGTACAGTGCTATGATTAAGTCCCTGGTTTAGTTCTGCCTTAGGGAATGTTGCTAGCATCATTCATAACTGCTCTGAAAGTTATTTATCATCAGGAAGTCATTATCCATAGTGAGCTCTACATGCAAACATGTATATCTAGTGAGCTTGCTAGGAAATCACAAATTTACATGGGTAAATATGTTGCAGCCACAACAATGGACTCTGACTCCATGAAACTAATTCTTGACCTTACTTGTCTCTATTCTGCAGACTCCATCTGCAATCCAATCCAGCCCTCAACCCAAGGGTGACATTGCTAATAGCCTTGCCAAGGGCACATGCACTTTGCAGACTCTGCTATGTGCATTCCATCTTCCCTTCTCTCTATTGGCATGATCCTAACAGTATATTTGAACTCAACCCCTTCAGTCAAATTTAGTAGATATGTCAACTACAATCCTTGAACCAGCCAAAACTGCCATCTCAGATGAAACCTGCCCACACTACTCCATGGCCGATATCCTAGCCTCTGCCTCCAAGCCAGACAAAAACTGTTTGGTATGGACTCCACCCCTTTCCAGCATTCCCATAGGGAAACCTACACCCACAGTGGCTTCACAGCTTGCCAATCCAAGTTTAACCTGGAATCTCCTAATCCCTTCTCCAATCCCAATATCCCTGCCAATGGCCATGGCCACATCTGGCACCATCACCTAACTGTCAAAGAGGCAAACTTTGCCTCCACACTCAAAGGTCAGGATGATGATGATGGTGATGATAGTGACAATGAGCCAGACACCCCCAGCAACTGCAATCCACTTCCATGGGGTCAAGATTGCCAAGCTGAAGGTGGTCCACCAAATCCTGGTGGCCCTGGAGGACCAGGTGGACCAGGTGGCAATCCTCCCAATCTTGCTAACCCTTCTAATTCTCCCAACAATGAGGCCCAGCTTCTTGCTGATTTCATGAATTTGATCCATGGATTGACCAACCATTTCAATAATCCTCCACAATGCCCAGTCTGTATGAAGGTCAAGGAACCTGACATATTTGACAGTGCAGACCCACAGAAACAAAGGCCTTCATTGTCTCCCTTTAGCTGAACTTTAATAACTGACCAGAAGCCTTCTGGGTGGATGCTGCTAAAGTCAACTATGCCATTTCCTATCTGTCTGGAGTTGACTTCGACTGGTTTGAACTGGACATCCTCCAACCCAACCATCATAAACTCTCAGCCTGGACCAACTCATTCACCACATTCCTTACAGAACTCCAGATGAATTTCAGTCCATTTGATGCCATCAGAGATGCTGAAGATGAGCTGGATAATCTTTGCATGCAAGGTGGTGACTGGATTATGAAGTGCATAGTCTGATTCAATCAGCATGTGGCCATTATCAGCTATGGCAACAACTCCTTTCATTATGCCTTTTACCATGGACTTTGTCCATGGATTAAGGATGACATGGCTCATCACAGTAAGCCTAATAACCTCCAGGACATGTGCACCCTAGCCCAGGAGCTTGATGCTTGTTACTGGACTCTGAAAGCTGAGATTTCCAGGGAAAACCATGACAGGCCCTCTAATTCCTCTTCTTCCTCCAAACCCAAGAATTCTTCTTCCAGCAATTCCTCTGTGGCCCTGAAGCCATTCAACTCCAGGTCATCTAATTCCTTGTCATCCTCCTCCAATTCCTTAGGTGCCTCCAAGAAGCCCTACACTGACAAGCTAGGCAAGGATGGTAAGCTCACTCCCAAGGAAAAAGAATGTCACCATAAGAACAACCTTTGCATGTTCTGTGGTAACAAACACAAGACCAAGGATTGTAACAAGTGGAGAGCCACAGTGGCCACTCAAGGCCATGCAGCTGAAGTTTTGGAGCCCACTGCCTCTATTGATCCAATTCCTGTTGAGTCAGAAAAATAGAGAGCAGCCCTGTTTCCTCTGTGCAAGGACAGGGTTGCATTGACTGTCATTGCACCATGGAGATCATTACCCTCAATGCTGCTGCTCTTTCCAACCATGCCTTTACTGTATCACTATCCTCTGAAGTCGGTTCTGGATCAGAATCCGATGGATCTTCCATTTCCACTATTCTATGCTTTCTTGCTTTCATTGACTCTGGTTCAAGCCATTGTTTTGTTGACTCTAAATACATTGAGGACCATGATCTCTCCACTAATTCCATCCCTCCTGTACAACTTTGGCTTCTTGATGGCTCCACCAGATCTCACATCTCCCAATCCATTACTCTCCCTGTTTGTTTTCCAATGGGAGATGTCTTACCCATTAACTTCTATGTCACTCATCTAGATTCATCCTGTAACCTTGTCCTGGGATACAACTGGCTCTCCTGCTTCAATCCATTGATTGACTGGGCAGAGAACAGTATCACTTTCTGCCCAAAGCTATTTGGTGTTTCTTCTTCCACTAGCACTTCTGTGGCTGCTGACACAACAGTGCCAGCTTGCTCAGACCCTTCAGGTCTGATCTCAACCAATCCTATCCCAAGATCCCAATAGACTCTGCCATCTTTTGACCCCATCTATTCCTATCCTTCCATACCTTCATTCTCTGCTTCAGTTTCACCCAAGATATCTATTATTTCCACAGCTGCTTTCATACAAGCTTGTGCAGAGGAAGGTGCACAACAATACACTCTTCATCCCACTTTGCCTAGTGTTAGTGGCAAGGCCACCTCCACTGGCCCTGTGGACTTATCAGATGTCCCACCAGAGTATCATGACTTTGCTGACATGTTTAGTGATTCCCTCTCTGAGAAACTGCATAAGTATCACCCATTCAACCTCAAAATCAATATTGAGGAAGGAACTTCACCTCTGCTTGGACCCATCTATTCTCTCTCAGAATCCAAACTCAAAGCCCTATGTGAGTTTATTGACAACAAGCTTTTATCCCATGTCTTTGTCATGATTGTGAAGGCCCCTCACATGCTCAGGCCTTCCACAATCTTGACTACAGCATGGAATGTCAGCTTGTTGGGGCCCACCCCAAACCCAGCTTATTACTCCATTGTATATGCAATCCTATATAAGTACATTTCACAAATCACATTCATAACCTGTCAGTATTTTCAACTATATTCATATTTGCACCTCCTATATATCTGTTGATTACAGATGAATGGATATTAATATACCTGCCTGTTCTAAGTAGACATCCTCAATGTGAGTATTTTAGATTATTAGTAACACAATCCTACATCTATATATATCATAATATCTATCTGTCTTATCTATAAATGACATTCCACAGTGAGGAAATAGTGTAACAGTCTATATCCATGAGTTTACACAATACTTTTATGCTCAATCTAATGAATCTGGCCCCTTTAGTGCATTCAATAATACAAAAGCATTTTACACCTGCCTTAATGTATATCTCATTTACTCACCAACAATTAAACATTTAAAAATAGCTGACATAGATTAACATGTATTTCCTTAAAAACATTGCAGCACAACAACTTCTTTCTGACATTCCAGATGCACAAAAGATTGAAATAGCATATACATATATTCCAAAATACTGGAAGGAAAGCTCTGCTATGTAATAATAGAAGAATATAATAAGTAAATTATAGGCATAGATGGTAGCAGGCATGACTAAGTAAACATATCTCAGTCAGGCACAGCATAAACAAAACAACTGAGGTACACCTCCATCTATAGCTCATATATAGGTAGGTCTGATGACTATTTCAAAAGAGTATACTGAATATGCCTTTTAAGTAATGTCAGACAATGATTGAAAAGATTTTGATAGTGATAATGAAAAGTAGTCAGTAGAACAAATAAAATAAATGAATAGATGAAATACACATTGGCATAAATATCCTCTAACACTATCTATTATCTTTTAGTGATATAATATCTACAGGCATGCAGCATATATTCCTTCTTGAAGGATTACTGACCTTGACTTGGTTTTGGTTGATCAACAATGCAAAAGTGTCTCTGCAATTTTAAAGATCCTTAAGTATGTTGACATCTGATATTATTGAATAAAAGGAAAAGAAAAACAGGTTTGTTTTGCAAACCTATTAGCTCTGAGACCTTGGCTGTTTGATGAACAAAGTATTCAATATTGGAGATTATCTGTATGTTACATGATATTTCACCTAAATTTACTCTTGTATTATTCACATACTATTGCTATCTATTAAGTCCTCTATCTTACACCTATCTCCTTAGATTGTTATGTACATACTATGCCCAACTATAGACATGTCATACCTCAGCCTTATTATGCATATACTGTACTCACTCATAGATACTTATACATATTATTTGTTTATTATTCAAATAGCAATACTCCTTGAAGGTTAGATTTATTAAATTAAGCAATGAGTTGCTCTCTATTTCCTTGAATCTATTGCATGTTAATCTTCTAAAAGAGTGACAAAGATAGCAGTGGAATATCACAATAATATTGTTGACTTAAATATTCTCAATGTCAAACAATAAGTTGTACATGAAATTTAATTTATTAGTTGCATAGTTTAGAGATTTTCATCCTGAATCATATAATAAATATTAAATATAGTCTTAGTATATAGCCAAAAATAAAAGAATCAGTTGAAATGGTTCAGTGGCTGTTGAGCAATAAAAAGTGGTTGAAAAGCCCGAACTGTGGGAACTGTCTTCACTAAGTTGTGAGGCATGCCAAAGGAGCCACCATCAGCTTATATAAGTATTAAGGCACCCAATGAAAATGCGGGAATCTTTGTTTGCCCACAAGAGCGGTTTAGTGCTTACCAATTCAAATAATGTTATCTAAGTCAATATTAGATAAGATATTTAAGTAAGCAATTGGTAAGCAGCTGGACCGCTCTTTTAGGCACCCAAACACATTTTTATTGGGTGCCTCAATACTTATATAAGCTGATGGTGGCTCATTTGGGATGCCTCACCACTTAGGAAGGTAGTTCCCACAGTTCGCTTTTCAACCACTTTTTATTGCTCAACAGCCACTGAACCATTTCAACTGATTCTTTTATTTTTGGCTATATACAATAAGACTATATTTAATATTTATTACATGATTCTGGATGAAAATCTCTAAACTATGCAACTAATAAATTAAATTTCATGTACAACTTATTGTTTGACATTGAGAGATATTGAATCAACAAATATCTATTGTGATATTTCACTGCTATCTTTGGCACTCTTTTAGAAGATTCTTTATGCAATAGGTTAAGGAAATAGAGAGCAACTCATTGCTTAATTTGATAAATCTAACCTTGAAGGAGTATTGCTATTATAATAATGAACAAAGAATATGTATAAGTATCTACAAGTGATGTAAGTAATGTGAATAAGGCAGTAATAAGAGAAGACATAATCAGAGGCATAGCATGTACATAAAAACTAAGCTATACAGGTGTCTATGGTTCCTACTTATAAGGAATCTATGAGATAGGAGTAAGATAGACTTAGGTAGCATAGTATGTGAAATAATATAAAGAGTAAATTCAGGTGAAATATCATGTAACATATGAATAATCTCCATTCAGTAACTGAACAAAGAATATCTAAGTCTATGACAACAAGTAATGTCATCAGCCAGCAATTATAAACTTACATACCTCAGTTGCACAGTGCCATGTAATGACTGATGAACAGGTGTCTGCAGTTTCTACTTATAAGGGATCAATAAAATAGGAGTAAAACAGAGAAAGTAGATAGTGATTTGAAATAATGAAAGTAAATTCAGGTGAGATATAATAATGTAAGATAATCCTCAACAATACTTTGTTCATCTGATAGCTAAATGTGGAGCTAATAGGCTTTGCAAAAGGAACTTATGTGATTTCTCATTCAATAATCTTATCTTACATACAGGTACATGCTTTGGACCAAAGGATATTAAGACAGCCAGTGTGTATTTAGATATTGCAGATATACTTTTACATTCTTCTCTAATCAGAATTTATGTCCTCCATCATGTAATCTTTAAGGATTGCCTATCATGATACTGTGTACTTTCTGTAGATCCTTTGGTCACTTAAAGACCTAGTAGGGCTTTCCTTCTGGTATTTTGGAATATCTGTGTATGCTATTTCAATTTTTTTATGCATCTGGAATATCAGAAAGAAGTTGTGCTGCAATATTTTTAAAGGAATACTTGCTAACCTATATTAGTCATATTTAAAATTTGATTGTTAGTGAGCAAATGAGACATATGTTAAGGCAAGCATAAGATGTTAGATTGACAAGCAAGGAGCTCTATTGCATTCTGTAAGCCAAGTTTGATACCCTTATGTTGGAATGGACATTATATACTGAATATGGACATTTGAGCACTCTCACATGTTTCCACTTATTGCTATGCTGTGTGAGGGTGAGTACTTACTTATGCTACCTTATTTACCTTACTAATGAGCACCTATAGTGTACATTATAGCTAACAGTGTATTGTAATAGGTATGAACCTATGCATGTCACTATTCTTAGATAAGAGGCATCAAAGGAATTAGGTTTATTAGATTGAGCATAGAAGTATAGCATAAACCATGGATATAGGTACACTGTTTCCTCATTGCAGACAAAGGATTTCATAAGAAGACAACAGAGTATGAATAGATGTAGGAATGTGTCACCTCAGTCATGCACAGCAATAGGCAGAATGCCCTGAGGCACAATTGTACCTATGGTGTAACTATATAGGAATTATGATATATTAGAACAGGTATATTTATAAGGAGCATCATTAGAATGGAATATACTATCACTGTAATTCATGGGAGTAATTAAAAATATAGATTGTATACAGAATGGAGTAATAAGCCGGGTTTGGGGTGGGCCCCAACAAGCTGATGTTCCATGCTGGAGTCAAGATTGTAGAAGGCCCGAGCATGCGAGGGGTCTCTACAATCATGACGAAGGCATGGGACAAAAGCTTGTCTATATATAATGGAAGCTCAGTGTTTGGTGTTGTTAGTTTTAGGGGGAATGTTACTAAGCATTACAAAGATATTTACTTAAGCATGACTAAGCAGCTGGGGTGCTCCTTTAGGCACTTAATTCCCACATTTTCATTGGGTGCCTCAATACTTATATAAGCTGATGGTGACTCATTTGGGATGCCTCACAACTTAGGAAGGTAGTTCCCAGTTCACTTTTCAACCATTTTTTATTCCTCAAACAGCCACTGAACCATTTCTACTGCTTCTTTTATTTTTTGCTATATACAATAAGACTATATTTGATATTTATTACATGATTACAGATCAAAATCTCTAAACTATGCAGATAATAAATTAAAATTCATGTACAACTTATTATTTGACATTATTTCAAATCAACAAATATCTATTGTGATATTTTACTGCTGTCTTTGGCACTCTTTTAATAGATTATTTATGCAATAGTTAAGGAAATAGAGAGCAACTCATTGCTTAATTTGATAAATCTAATCTTGAAGAAGTATTGCTATTTTAATAATGAACAAAGAATATGTATCAATATCTCAGTTTACAGTATATATGTAATGGCTATATTGAGAGACTATCTAATGAATAAATAGTATGCATAAGCATATCTACCAGCAATATAGGTAATATGAATAAGGTGTAATAAGAGAAGACATACTGTTGATGATGAATAAATGGTAAGAACTGAGTCAGTGCAATGTAGACAAAATGACTGTAGATTGACAGTACTACTGTACATATTGACAAAGAATAAATGATAAAAACTGAAAGAGTAATCATAAGTAATGGGATGATAAATTGAATAGTAAGATACATACCTCAGTTGGTGCAATGTAGACAAAGTAAGACTGATGTATTTGACTATCTATGACATGTATATATATAATTGAGAATATAAGAGGCATGTATGTAAAGAAAAGTGAAAGTAGATACTAATTAAACAGTGGGTAAAATACTAAGACATATGGATATCAAATAGATATTCTCCAATATGTATCTCAGTCAGCACAGTAAATGTGTAATGACTGAGATATGCAAGTGTCTATGGTTTCTACTTAACCTCCAATATTTAATACTTTGTTCATCTGACAGGCAAGGTGTTAGAGCTAATAGGTTTGCAAAAGGAACCTGTTTTTTATTTCCTTTTATTAGATAATCCTCTAAAATGTTAAGGCTTTTAGAGATTATACAGATACTTTTGGATTCTTGATTAACCAGAATTGAGTTAAAATCAGTAATCTTAAAAGAAAGGATATATGCTATGCATCTATAAATAGTATATCCATTAGATAGTAGAGCTTTCCTTCTGGTATTTTGGAATATCTGTATGGCATTTCAATTTTTTGTGCATCTGGAATGTCAGAAAGAAGTTGTGCTACAATGTTTTTAAGAGAATACATGCTAATCTGTGTCAGACATTTTTAAATGTTTGATTGTTGGTGAGTAAATGGCATATACATAGGAAATAGCATGGCTTTGCAAAACCTGGTGGGTCAGATGGGTGGGTATATATGGGTATAGGTACAGGCATTGGGTATCTATGACCTGAGAGATACCTGTTGTAAGCTGTATACCTATCTAACTGACCTGTAGATACATAACACTGTAATTTTACAGATATGTTAAGTACTAATATAATATATACATGAAATAAACTCACCCTCAGATGTTCAAGGAGATGAAACAACTGAGGAGGGAGACTATATACAATTGTCTATAATGGCAATGAAAAAGTAAGACATGATATTATAGTAATGGACATACCACCTAAGCTTTCCCAATATGACCCACAGGTTGACAGGTACAGGTATGGATACAGCTTAGGATACCTATAGGTCACCCATGCCATTCCCTACATATACATCAAGGCAGATATTAAATGCCTTTGTATTATTGAATATGTCAAAGGGGCCAGATTCATTAGATTGAGCATAAAAATATTTTGTAAACCCATAGATATAGACTGTTACACTGTTTCCTCACTATGGAACTTGATTTATAGATGATTGGAACATGTCATTGATAGGTTAGGTAGATAGATATGTATAGGTATAGAGTTGAGGTATCTATGGTTTGAGATACTGATGTTAATCATGTCTACTTAGAACAGGCAGATATATTAATATGGATTGATTTTTACTTAACTGATGAATAAAAGGTAGATTACCAGTGGAATTTGGTAAATGTAGTTAGATAGAATTGTCTACACAATGGAGTAATGAGCCGGGTTTGGGGTGGGCCCCAACAAGCTGAAGTTCCATGCCGCAGTCAAGATTGTGAAAGGCCCGAGCATGCGAGGGGCTTTCACAATCATGATGAAGGCATGGGACAGAAGCTTGTCTATATATAATGGAAGGGAAGTGTTTGATGTTGTTGGTTTCTGGGGAAATGTTACTAAGCATTACAAAGATATTTACTTAAGCATAACAAAGCAGTTACACCACTCTTTTAGGCACTTGATTCCTGCATTATCATTAGCTGCCTCAATACTTATATAAGCTGATACTGGCTCATTTGGGATGCCTCACCACTTAGAAAGGTAATTCCCACAAGTCACTTTCCAATGACTTTTAATTACTCTACAGCTACCAAACCACTTCTTATGGTTCTTTCATCTTTTAGCACATAAAATAAAACTTTATTTTATATTAATTCTACCATTCCAGATAGAAATATCTAACCTACACAGCTAATAAATTAAAATTCATGCAAAATACTTCAAGAGATATTTGAATCAACAAATATCTATTGTGATTTCACTGCTGTCTTTGGTACTCTTTTAGCACATTCTTTATACAATATTTCAAGGTATTAGAGAGTGACTCATTACCTAATTCAATGAGGAGTATTAACATCTTTCTACTTTATTCATCTATATATTTGAGAAGAGATGCTGCAAGTAGTAACATGATTGATGTTATTTACAGCATATTATTTGTTCTGAAGATATAAGGAGCTATCACTTTATCATGCATGTAACAATTAAAAGGTAAAAGTAGGTATAAAGGTGAAATGACAGGTAAAATAGGATATATGGTATTCTCCAATACATTGGGTAGCAGAGCTTTCCTTTTGGTATTGTGGTATCTGTGTATGCCATTTCAATTTTTGTACATCTGGAACATAGGAAAGAAGTCATGCAATAATATTCTGAAGAAAACACTTACTAATATATGTCAGCTATATTTAAATATTTTTCATTGTTGATAAAAAAATAAGATATACATTGAGATGGATATGAAAAGCCTCCCTATTATCAGATACATCAAAGAGGCCAGATCTGTTAAATTGAGCATAAAAATACGGTATAAGCCATCTGAAGCCTGGGAGAGCAAGATGCATAAATGACCAAGGAGTGAGCAGGAACTGGCAGGTGAGTGTGAACCAATGAATACAAGTCAGTGACTGTGTATGAGGTGGGTTGTCTGGGCTTGAGACTTTATAGAGGGGGAAACAAACAGCTGAGGGGAAATGGGAAATGACTGACTGATTTGTTGAGGTCCTGAGTTGGGATGAAGTCATGAAGGCTCAAGCCTGGAGTGCCTGGTGAGCCAGGGAACAGAGGTCCTGAATCCAGCCACACCAAGTGGAGTAAAAGCTTACCACAAGACAGATTCAGGCACAGATGAATCTGGCTCCAAACCCCCAATAGAGCAGAGCTCCACTTTCCTAGTAGAGACAAGAACTAGTTGATATTTGATAAAACATATTTAATGTATCTACAGTGACAGATTTGAATAATGCAAGTAATAAAGTGAGATGATAAGCATAATGGTGACAAATGAATGTTTAATCTACCATGATAAGCAGCAGTTCCAGGTCCAGGCTTCTATGAGTGGTGGATGCATATTAGACAAGTGTATTGAGCAGGTAAGTTGATATGTGTAAAGAACTGTCTGGCAAATGTGAGTATCAAGAAGTATGCTGGATAACTATGCACCTCAATCAGGGATATCCTCCATGATGATGGTGAGATTGCATGGGATATTGTTAGCCATATGGAAAGACTTGAAGAGGCTGGCAAGATTGTCAAAGTGCCCCTTGTTATAGGCTTTGGACATGCTCAGTGGTAGGATCTCTTCCATTCTCCTCCAGTACAAGAAGAATGTGAGAGAGGTCCAACCTCCTGTGGCTGCCATGATCTCAGGGGTGATGCCTGCCAGAAGGAGCTCCACAGCCCTGCTGATGCAGAAACTGTGGCCATGGATGTGGGTAAGTGATGCCTTCTTCCAGACAGATGTGCAGGATGAGAGGAAGTCCTTCTTTGACATGTGGGACCAGTCCTGGCTGCAGCAGTAGCTGAAGAGTGAATGGCTGCTGGGAGCACCCTTGTTGACCTCAAGGTGGTTGATGAAGGCTCACCAAGGACATAGCTCATCACTCCTAGCTGTCGTTGTGACCATTCCACTGAGCTCTTTGGTGGTCTTGGTCCAGGGGATTCAGAAACTGGCAGATAACATGCTGCCACAGAGGTTCAGGTATTGGACATCTGTAGATAGCCTTTAGAACCAGCAGACAAACAGATAAAGATAAATCTGACTGGTGGAGCAGGCAACATGGAATTTGTGATCAAAGGCAGTGACCTTAGTCACTACCAGCTCACCCAGGCATCAACATCCAAAGAATACAACCAGTACTACCACCCAGACTGCTGTCTGGAATGGGTCCAATAGATTCATGGAGGCTTGCAAGGCCAGTAAGTGTTTGAGGGAGACTGGAGATCTCAAGGGTTGTCAATGGATCACACCCTCTTTTGCAGCTGATGTACATGCCATCTTGACCCACTGGTGGTCTCCATACCAAGAGGCATCATTGATGCCATGCCATGCTTTCAGGCCCAAGAGCCAATTCTTGATTGCACTGCCTGAGATCAGGCCTTTGTGCTCACTGATGAAGGTGCATAGCAATGGGAATGAAGTGGGCATTCTGTCCATCTCAGGAACCTCCCAGCAGTCACAAAATTGGGTGAAATGTAGCAAGCCAGCCACATATGAGGATTTTGAGTTAGGAGCTAGTGCCCCTCAGATCACTGAGTGAGCTAAGTCTTTGAAATTTGATGGCAGCCCATTGAACAATTCATGCTGTCTCTGAACCACATATGGCATGGTCCAGGCAAAGAGATGATCTGCCATGGGAACCTGAGGTTGGTATCCACTAAGATCAGTTTGGGTATGTGATTTTGATTTGCATGATGAGTTTATCTGTGGAGTGGGTTGGGTAGGAACCAGAGTTAGCTGGGATGATGATGGTATTGGGTCGTCAGGTAAATTATAAGGGTGAAATGGATGGAATGGCATCCTCTGGGATCTAGATGGGGAATGTGACAAGAATTAGGCCTGATTGTGAGACTGGCTTCTGGACAAAGGAAGGTGCAATGAGGGGGGCTCAGGTTGCCTCCTCTCCATCCCTTGTTCATTGGCAATACATGCTGCTGAGAAATGGTGAAACAGGTTAGGCATCCATGACTACACATTGGATGTCTACTGGCAAGGTGATTGTAAGGTGTATACAATCAGTTGGTCACCTTGTGATTCCACATGAAATCAGGTCAGCCAGGTTATTCTTTGATTTCATGTATGAAAAAGTCATGAGGATGGAACATTCTGTGAAACAGCATAAGTATGCTGCACTGAGAGATTAATGTGCCAGTTAGGGCAATGCCTTTTCTTTTTTGCACCTATTGCACCTTTATTGTCCAAATGAATGAGCAAGTGAATATTGTGGAGGCCCATATCATGAATGTAGTAGGCCAATAGCTCAATAGCGATAGTTTTGAGGCAGCAGATGTCACATCCTGGAATCTTCTAATCCAAATGGAGTTGGTAGGCAGCCCATTGATCCCCAATGAGGATACCAATGCCCCAGGAGGTAGAGGCATTGACAAAGAGATGAAGGTCTTGCACAGGCCCTTTGGGTTGGAGTGACCTTGTGAAATTTGGGATGGATAGCATCTCAAGCCACCATTTCAAGTCTGTGAATACAGAGGGAGGAGGATATCTGAATAAGTTCCAGTTTCCTTCAAATGAGGCCAAGAAATTGGACAAAGAAGAGAGCCTTGAGTTGCCATCATAGTGAACAAAGGAGATGTTGACATGCCTCCTGTTTAACCAGATGTGTAAAATGGCAATTTTCACAGCACACCACTGGATCCATGGGGCAGGACTGTGAAACTGGGCCTAGAGAGTGTACTCCCATGCTGGGAGTGTAGGCAGAATGTGGCCTGAAGTGACAACAGGTGGAGTGCAGGATTCAGATCAAGAACAATACTGGACAGGTCAGACTCACCATGGAATCACTGTGCTTGATACTAGATGTGTGGACACATGCTAGGAACTAGAGCAGGAAATCATGGCAGCTGGGTGGTGAGGCACCAGAGATCAATAGGGACACAAGAGCATACTGCCATAAGGATAGTACACATGCGCTCTTGATCACAGAGAAGGTGACAGTGTGTCAGCATGTGACCAGGGGGAGGAGGGCCAAGCTGGGTTCACCAAAATAATAATAATAATTGGGATGATTATATCCCAGGTGAATTCAGGACTAATTCAGAAGCCAAGTATAGACAGAGTATGCAGAGTGCATGCTGAAGAGGCAAGTTGCTGTGTGCAGCCAAAAAGGACTCAAAATGTGAGCAGAGACTACAGACTCTGAATCACACTCTAACCCTCAATGCTACAACCACACACAACAACCACACACTCTTTAGTTCATGGGGGATTATAATGTGATAGAAGCAAGCAGTGGAAATGATAAAACAAGTTCTAAGACCTCAAATACAGTTTAAATGGATGTGCTCTCTGGTTTTCTAGACTTCTCTGAGTCTAAAGACTTACTACAGGAGGGGGTGACTTTGTTGCTGGGCCTCAAGGCAATATCACAAATGCACCATCCCAGATGCAGAGTGCAACACAATTCACCCTTAACACACACAAAACTAACCCAAAACCAATGTGCTCTTCCAAGAGACACTCCCTGTTACGATTTTAGCCTCTTTTTCCAACCCTAACCCCAGAATCGACACCTTAGCTGCCCAATTGTTGCCTTGCTCCTCTCACATGACTAACACTGTTTCCTTGCCTTCTTCTTCCTGACTCGATTTAGGACTCCCTTTGACTGAACTAATATGCCTCATCCAGCTGACATCAGGACTCTTCTCATCAAACAAACACCAGTGCCTAAATAATGGACAATAGTAGTATACAAATTGTGTATTTAAGTAGGACAGCTCTTGCTGGTAAAACCCCAGCCTCAAGCTAAGTTAATCTATACCAACTTATGCCAAACAAGCTCCCTCTCAGCCAAGACTAAAAGACTTGGCCTCATCTTCATGCTAGCAAGTGACACACTGGGAATACTTGAGCATGAAGTAACTGGTTGTTTGTCATTGTTAGAAGCCATGTGAAGGTTGGGTCTAACAATTAGCTCAAGGCTTCCTTGCCCTCTTTTCCTTACATGCTTGCCATGAAGGAAAAGACCACATGTGCTCAGAACACAACAATATTGCTCTCCTCACTATCCCTGCCACAATCAGGCTCACTGCCCTAATGGTAATCTGTTGGTACTACTACCAAGTCATCATCAACCATCTCCTCCCACTCACTCACTTCCTGAACCACTTCTATGTCATCTTCCCATGATGAGCAGGGTGTGGCCCAGCCCTTGAAGGACCAGACGTCCCTCTGAACCCAGAAGTCGATGAAAACCTGGAGGGAGTGATTTGAGCTCCCAGGCCACAAACACCCCAGCCCATCCATGCCTGAAATGCCTACGCCCCACTGCCCATTACCACCCCCTCCTCACCACTCCTGGATCCTCCCATTAATCCTGGCAGAGGATATCCTCATGGCCACACCACTTCTCCCCTCCAATGAACCCCTGCTCAGCTGGACCTCCTCGACTTCTGAAGATGTGCCGAGGCTGCCAGGCACACTCAGCATGAGAACCAGTGCAGAGCAAGTAATCCAAGAATACCATGCCATGCACCCACCCCTGCAGCCCCTGCACAACACTCCTTGGACACCCTCCATCCCGGCTATGTCAAGTTATCTTCATCATCCACCCCAAACCCAGCTAATTACTCCATTGTGTATCCAATTCTATCTAAGTACATTTAGCACATTCCACTGGTAATCTGCCTTTTATCCATCAGTTAAGTACAAATGAATGTATATTAATATATCTGCCTGTTCTAAGCAGACATGATCAATATGAGTATTTCAAACCATGGGTACCTCAACTCTATACCTATATATATCTATCTGCCTTGATGTATATGTAGAAAATGGCATGGGTAACCTATAAGTATCCTAAGCCATACCCATACCCATACCTGTCAAACTGTGAATCATATTGGAAAAGCTTAGATGGTATGTCCATTGCTATGATATCATGTCTTACTTTTTCATTGCCATTATAGACAATTGTATATAGTCTCTCTCCTCAGTTGTTTCATCTCTTTGAACATCTGAGGGTGAGTTTATTTCATGTATATGTTGTATTAGTACTTAACATACCTGTAGAATCACAGTGTTATGTATCTACAGGTCAGTTAGATAGGTATACAGCTTACAACAGGTATCTCTTAGGTCATAGATACCCAAAGCCCATACCCATATCCATACATACCCACTCATCTGACCCACCAGGTTTTGCAAAGCCATGCTATTCCCTATGTACATGTCATTACTCACCAACAATCAAACATTTAAAAATGTCTGACACAGATTAGCATGTATTCTCTTAAAAACATTGCAGCACAACTTCTTTCTGACATTCCAGTTGCACAAAAGATTGAAATAGTATACACAGATATTCCAAAATACCAGAAGGAAAGCCCTACTACCTATTGCATTTTAGTGGTATCCTATCTACAGGTGTGCAGCACATATTCCTTCTTTCAAGATTATTGACTTTGACTCAATTCTGTTTAATCAAGAATGTGAAAGTGTCTCTGAAACTTCTAAAGGCCTTAATATTTTGAAGGATTATTTAACAAAAGCAAAAGAGAAACAGGTGCCTTTTGCAAACCTATTAGCTTCAACATTTTAGCTGTTAGATGAATAAAATATTAAATATTAGAGGTTATCCATATATTACATGATATTTCACATGAATTTACTCTTCTACATAGATTCCTTATAAGTAGGTGTTGGAGGTTATCCATACCTGACATAGTATTTCATCCAAATTTACTCTTCTTTTACTTCACATATTATTGTTATCTATTTTCCCCATTGTACTCCTATCTCAAAGATTCTATAAGTAGGAACTGTTGACATCTGCATACCTCAGTCATTACATATACACTATACCTGACTGAGGTATGTCCTTTTCTTATTGCAGCCTTATTTACATTACTTACTTTGTTTGTAGATACTGATATATATTCTTTGTCTATTAGGTACAGTCTTCCAATACAGTCATTATCCATATGTTGTGCCTGACTGAGATACTGATATATATTCTTTATCTATTAGTAGGAACCATAGACACCTGTATACCTTAGTTGTTATGTACATGCTTGCCCAACTGAGGTATGTCTTATCCTATTACTGCCTTATTTGCATTACTTACATCACTCATAGATACTTATACATATTTTTTGTTCATTATTACAACAGCAATACTCCTTCAAGGTTATATTTATCAAATTAAGCAATGAGTTGCTCTCTAATACCTTGAAATACTGTAGAAAGAACTTGCTAAAAGAGTGCTAAAGATGGCAATGGAATATCACAATAGATATTTGTTGATTTGAATATTTCTCAATGTCAAACAATAAGTTGTAAATGAAATTTAATTTATTAGTTGCATAGTTTAGAGATTTTCATCCAGAATCATGTAATAAATATTAAATATAGTCTTATTGTATATAGCCAAAAATAAAAGAATCAATTGAAATGGTTCAGTGGCTGTTGAGCAATAAAAAGTGGTTGAAAAGTGAACTGTGGGAACTACCTTCCTAAGTTGTGAGGCAGCCCAAAAGAGCCACCATCAGCTTATATAAGTGTTAAGGCACCTAATGAAAATGCGGGAATTAAATGCCTAAAAGAGTGTTCCAGCTGCTTGGTCATGCTTAAGTAACATCTTAGCTAATGAGCTGACTAATGAGCTGACCAATGAGCTGACCAAGCAAATAACCGCAAACACCAATGTGTTTTAATATATAGATATCAGCGACCTCCCCGAACCTTGCAGACCAGCTGGTCATCCCAGGAAGCATATGCATCATCACCAGAACATGCTCTGGAAGAGGGTGCTTCCCCAACAACCATTCCACAGACAGTTCCCCCTTCCTCACCCCTGATGAGTCCACCCAGCCTCCTGTGGCTGGGCCATCCACCCCAGCAGCCCCCACCCCCCTTTACAACCATACTGGAGGGTCAAGTGGACCACCCACCATTAGCCCAAATGACAGCAACATTGATCCTGTACCCCCCATTTGAACCCCAGGAGAGTATGACTCTGATGGAAGAATCAACTCCGACACCAGCAGAGCAGGAGCCCTTCCCTGGACTGTCCAATCCTTTCTCAGATCCAGCTATTCCAAAACCTGGGTTGACCTCACTGATGATGAGTGATAAGGCCACATGGATGGATGACATGGAATTGTATATACAGACAGCACAGCCAGCCCTGATTGAACTAATCTGCTTCCCAGTCACAGAAGAAGAGACATGGGAGTTGTACCTTAATTTAGCCACTGATGAATATGGATTCTTATGCTGCTTCCCAACTGGAAAACTGATAGGAGAATGGGCCGACCCAGCTGATACAAGGGCAATAACTAACCAGGCCAAACAACAGGCCATTAATTGACTAAATAACAAAGCCACCCTCTATTACATAACCCTCCACACCACAGCAGGACTGGAAACTGCTGGCCCCTCTCATGTGCAGCCACCCCTGCAGGCTGGGATCAGTGCCAGGACCCCAGGACACCCTCCACCTGAAACCAGGGAACTGAAATGAGCCCCCTTGCAGGGATCATCAGGGTCCTACGAGAGACGAAAGAAAGATGAGGAACTAGCCATTAACCTGGAAAGCCAGCTCAAAACCATTAAAGCACACCTTGCAACTAGCAAACCAAACCTGGGGTGGGTCCCCACTGAAGGACCAGGACCAGGGACTGGCTCCCTGCACCCCTCCCATGACCCTGACCTTGCCTTGCTCCTTGGATACCCTGGGGGAGGCCCACCCAGGATGCTGCCTATGAACCCTGGACCAGAAATGGTCATCGGAGACCACTGGCTAAACATAAAACCAATACTCATAAAGACCCCCAACCTCTTCACTGGTGATTCTGACAACATCCACTGATTCATTTGTGACTGTGAACTATACTTCCAGATGTTCTCTGGGTTCTTCTCCAATGCCAACTGAGTCATATTCACCGTTTCCCACATGGCCAGCCTTGCGAAAAGCTGGTTTGTTACCCTCCAACACGACCTGGTGTCCCAAACAAGGGGGCACCACAGATTCCCCTCTTGGTTCAACTTCCAGCAAGCCCTCATTAGTCACTTTGAGGACCCTGCAGTTAAGGAAAAACATCATGTGGCCATGATGAATTTGAAATGGCAGGTTGGGAAGGAAACTGCTACCAAGTACTTCCAGAAGCTCAAACACCTGGCTGTCAAAGCTGGATTCAGGGATGCAGTAGGGGAGAGGGATCAACTGACCATGGCCCTAAAGGCTGGGATCCTGGAAGGGATGCTGAATCGCATCTCAGACATTGGAATACTGGTCCCAGACGGGTATTATGAGTGGAAGAATAGGATCAAGAATAATGATGAACAACAAAACAAGGTCGTGAACAGCATGCTACACCATGGAAGACGCATACAACCAAGCCACCCCCCAAGGTTGCCCCTGACCACCAGCCAACCAACACCAGCAACAGCACCCTCCAGCAACAGAAGGACTGGGATGGGGACAACCTATGGTGGTCAGGGATGCCCCATGGATGTCAATTAACTATGAGCCTGCAATGAGGGGCAGTGCTATAACTGTAATGAAAAGGGGCATATAGCAAGGAGATGCCCAAAGCCAAAAAAAAGGGGGTAAACCTGAGCCAGTGAACATGCACCCAGATACAGGAAATTATCAGCTGATATGAAAGTGAGTACAACATGGCACCAGAAGACTTGGCGACCATGAGCAACATCGAGGAGGTAAAAGATTAGGCCAACAAGCGAGCGATTCCATGTGATCAGCCCAAGAAGAAGCTAACCACAGTGTGTCATCAAAATCTTGTAATAGTACTTATGAACAAATTGTAGTACCTGAGAAGCTGAATACATTTATAACCAAAGAATCGCACCCGGTGATGAGGTGATCAGATGGTTTAGTGATCTCTGAACATAAACTGGTGAATAGTTGTCGGATACTTCTGGAATATCGCAGTGCGAAGAACCAAAATGGAAATAGCGGTGTCTCGGCTTTGTGTCGGTATTACAGAACAACTAGTTTTGTTCGTAAGCCACTCCTCGGGTATGTTGTTTGTTTGTGCGCGAGCTTTCTGAGTACCTCCATACTCGTGTCGATTCCACCGACAAAACACTGTACGTATTCGGTACTGGACGAATCAGGCTGTCCTACGTTGACTGGCTTGTCGTCTTTGGTTGGGGACTTCTCTCTAGTCTCGTGAGAAGTTACTACAGATTCCGACACTCTGAGTCGCCTTTGGTCTCTGTTATCTAGTCTGTTGTGTGTCGTAAAATGGGGAAACTGGATGGGAAAGAAACTGGGATGTGTAAAACATCGGTCGGTATTATGTCGGTATTAAATGAGCTCCTAATCGTCTCGGTAGGGGTCTGTGCCGATGTTTCTGTGGCTATGGCGGTGCAATAGCGGGCTCGTCTTTATTTCTGGTCTCCTCGGCTTTATCTGGTTATGTCTCGGCTTTATCTGTGACGATTCTGTTTGCCCTAATTCCTATAAACTGTCAATCTCTGTCAAAACTATACTTTGTTTCCTTTGTCTGGTCCTATCTCTTGTCAAATCGATTCCTATAACTGGTCGATACTATTTCCTGCGAAGCTCACAATAGAGCTGCCCTATATCTTTCAATCTGTCAATATTAAATCTGTTCAAAACCTATCCTTGCAACGCTCGCAATAGAGCTGCCCTATAACTATCCAATACTATTCATCTGCTCTTGATGCCCAAATGGGTTCGCTAATGTCTTGTGCAACTGAAACTGTTAAAACTAATCTGATCTTGTGAAATTGAAGCTAATTCTTTCCTATAAAACTAAAAGAGGTGAGTACTGCACAGTTATCACTTACTAACACTGAGCAAATGCCAGTAATGAAGTAAAACAATGACGAGAGTCAAGGTTGTAAGTCGATAGATGGTGGTGAAGCGTCTCGGCTTTAACTACGTCAAGCTCGGCTTTGTGGCGAACGAAATCGCTATTAAACGTGTACTATCAGTATTGTCGAAGCTGTGTGAGTTACTGAGGTAAACGAGTCGATGTGTGTATGTGGGGGAATGGAATGGAGAGAGTAACTAGTGTACAGTATGAAATTACCGGGTTTATATAGTAAGATATAAATAAATGGTGTCCTTGTGGTATATCTGAAGGGCTATGCGTTAACATAAGTGTTTCTGACCTTCTGACTATACAGCAGGTCGTGAACGTCGCCTTTTTCGTGTCGTCGTCTTAAATTTTCTTGCTCCGGCATTAGAACCATTCCGCATTCGTCGTCTTTATGCTGCGGATAATGCCAAAAAGGGATGAGTACCCTTTAGGTAGCGTGTGCGTCTAAGTCCTGTGGTTATACAGCAATAACCAATCACTAGCCCTAAGTCCCCACTGGGTGTACTCGCTGCGGAATTGACAAATTGCTGTTGCTGAGCTCCTATAAGGCCGGGCCGTCGATATTACCGGTCCGTGCTCGTGACTGCGCCTATGCGACTTGATGCGCTAATGCCGCTGATGTCGGTATTGCGCCCTATTACCTCTAATGGTTTAAGCTGGTTTAAAACCGAGGAGATACGTCGAAATTAGCTGCGTCGCCTCAACATTAAGTCGTTAAGGTCGGAGAACGTCGGAAAACCCCAATAAAGTATATATGGGCTTGTGTGGAATGTTTGGTTTGGTGAAAGGCCACTGGAGGGATAAATCCGCGAAATTGGAGCGTACAGAGCCCTGAGGCTCATCACCGGTGCAGCCAAAAGGAAGGCAGGACTGGTGACCCACGACCATCCCAGAGACCATACCAGCCAGAACTGCCAGAACCTCTCAGCAAGCACCTGAGGGCGTGGCTGAGATGACCCTGATCTCAGCAAAAGAGGTAGCCAGGAAGCCCTCCCCACAGGCTGCAAGCATCCTAGCAAGCAAGAGCAAGTCCACTAACATGACTAGCAAAGAGGGCCAAATGGGGGCCTGCATGCTCTATATGACCTCGTGAACCACTTCCCAAGTACCCATATCCCACCCAGCATTCCCATATCACATCCAGAATGGATGATGGACCATGGGACCCTGGGACCCCAAGACAGGCCTCATCATCAGACTAACAACTGATGATCACCCCCCCAAGCCAATGCCAATGCCTGACTACCCCCATGACCCCAAGGAGTGGCTGAAACCCTGGAGCACTGAGTGGGTCTGGCAATCTCTCTTTTCTGCCTTACCCTCAGCCACAGGCACCTTGTGGTGTTGGGTACATGTGAGCCACCAGTGGGAAGTGGACAACGACCTCATCCAGCATTTAAGAACCTCTTGACAATCCCAAGCCCTAGAATGGCTTGAGGAGCTGAAGCAACTGTGACAATTCATGCACACTGCTCAAGCCCAAGGGAAGGATCTGCTGGTACCAATACAGTTGGAGACATTGGAATGAAGGAAGACCCTTGACACCATTGCACTCATAGACAACGGGTGCACTGGCAGCTCCATCAACCAAGCCTTTGTCAAAAGGCTCAACCTTGTCACCCGGGCTACTGCACATCTGATCCCCATCTTTAATGCTGGTGGGACGAGAAACCAAGCTGGGGAAATCAATGCCTTCATAGAAGTCTGCCTCCGAATAGGTGACCATGCACGAGCACATTGACCTCATGGTCACTGATCTCAGGGACAAAGATGTGTTCCTCGGCCATGACTGGCTCATCCGACATAACCCACTCATTAACTGGACCACCAGCAAAATCACCTTCACCCGCTGCCAATGCCAATGGAACCTCCTCATACCCCCTGACACTGATGAGGTGGATCAATGGGATGAAGAACTCGAGGAGGGGAAAACCATCCTTGCTGTCGATATGACTGAGGAGATAAGGATGCAGGGTGCATGTTGCTAATGACCTGGCCACCTCAGCCCACATGGCATGGGTGGAACGAACCTTTGAGGAGACGGTCCCCAAATGGTGTAGGGACTTCCAAGACCTATTCTCCAAAGAGAACTTTGACAAACTACCACCACAGAAACCATGGGACTATGCAATCAAGCTAATCCCCAATGCAAAGGCCACCTTGGACTGTAAGGTCTACCCCCTTAGCCCTGGGAGCAAGAGGAGCTTGACTGATTCCTCGATGAGAATCTAGCCACCGGCCGGATCTGACCCAGCAAGTCACTCATGGCTTCTCCCTTCTTTTTTGTCAAAAAGAAGGATGGGAAGCTCTGGCCTGTGCAGGACTACCACAAACTCAATGAAATGATGATCAAGAACTGGTACCCTCTCCCACTTATCTCAGAACTAATGGACAAGTTGAAGGGATCCTGCTACTTCACCAAGCTCGACATCAGATGGGGATATAACAATGTCCACATAAAGGAAGGGGATGAATGGAAGGCAGCTTTCCACACTAACCAAGAACTTTTCAAACTCACAGTGATGTTTTTCAGACTAACTAACTCACCAGCCACCTTCCAATGGATGATGAACAACATTTTCCGTGAGATGATAGCCACCAGCAAGGTGACCATCTATCTCAATGACATCCTCATTATGTCTAAGGACTGGGGTGAACATCGACGACTCGTAAAAGAAGTATTGAAGACCCTATGGGTGCACCACCTGTATCTCAAAGCAGAAAAGTGCGAGTTTGAGACACTCGAGATGGAGTACCTGGGGGTAATCATCAGCAAAGGGGCCATTCATATGGATGCCATCAAAACCAAAGGCATCATGGAGTGGCCCATGCCTATGAAGAAGAAGGAGCTGCAATTGTTTCTCAGATTCAACAATTTCTACCAGCAGTTTATCCAAGACTACAGCAAAATTGTGAGACCAATGATGAAGCTGACAGTGAAGGAACCATGGACATGAGGGGTGGCACAACAGCAAGCCTTCGAGGAGCTGAAGAGCAAACTGGCCAAGGATGTCATCCTGGCCATACCAACAGATGAAGGAAGGTTCAGGATTGAGGCAGATTCGAGTGAAGGGGCAGTCGGTGCAGTACTCTTGCAACAGCAGGGGATGGTTTGGAGACCAGTGGCCTTCCTATCTAAGGCCCTGACAGTGACCGAGCAGAACTATGAGATATACGATAAGGAGCTGCTAGCCATTACGCATGCCCTTAGTAAATGGAGACACTATCTCATGGGTGCCACCCAAATATTTGAAATCTGGTCAGACCACCAAAACCTCCAGTACTTCTGACAACTGCAGAAACTGAACTGTCGACAAGCCTGATGGGTCACCAAGTTGGCTGAATACCACATTACCCTGCACCACAAGCCAGGAACTGCCAACTGGAAGGCTGACCTCCTGAGCAGGTGGGCAGATCATGACCAAGGAGGGAATGACAACTGGGAAACCATCGCACTGCCAGACAAGTACTTCATAATCAAGGAACACATTTGTGCACTCCAAATGCCGACTAGGGGGGAGATAGAGGAAAGGACTGAAGGGGCCACACAGGACTCGACCTGCTGGGACAAAGGGGTCACTGAGTCACTCAGCCACATGAGGGGGATTGAACAGAGGGAAGGACTACTATACTATGATGGCAGGATCTATGTCCTGCATGAAACAATGCTCTGAGGCAACATCATCTCCTACCACCATGACCACATCACAGTGGGACACCCTGGTATCACCAAGACTAAGGAACTCATTCAGCGCAATTACTGGTGGCTGCACCTCAGGGGGGATATTGGAAAGTATGTCAGAGGGTGCAAAACTTGTCAAAGGACCAAAATGATGATGTGACCCAAATTGACCCCACTCCATCTGAACAAGATACTGGATGAACCATGGGCCCATATCTCAGTAGACATGATGACTGGCCCCCCAAAGTCCAACAGCCATGATGCCATTCTCTTAATCGTAGACCAGTTTTCCAAACAAATCATCCTGATCACATGTGATGCCAAATTATCATTGCAAGGATGGGCCAGAATCCTATGAGACCACATATATGCACACCATAGAATGCCCTCCAAGGTCATAAGCAATCAAGGGCCACAATTCGTCTCCAAGTTCCTTAAGGAACTATATCGACAGCTCAACATCAAAGGAAATCCCTCTATGGCCTACCACCCCCAGACAGATGGACAGACCAAACGTGCAAACTAGGAGGTCGAAAAATACTTATGCATCTTTGTGAACCACCGACAAAGTGACTGGGCGGACTGGCTACCCCTAGCTGCCTTCCAACACAATAACCATATCCACTTGGCAACTGGGAAGAGCCTGTTCTTCATCAACCATGGCCGACACCCATGGGTGACTGTAGACAAAACACACCATGCTGGCACAAACCCACGCACTAATGAATTCACCACCAAAATGAAAAAGATATGTGATGAGACACAAACCACCCTACAAAAAGCTGCCCAGCAGATGAAGATCACCCATGACCACCATACACAACCAACCATCCACTACTAGGTAGGTGACAAGGAGTGGCTCGATGCCACTAACCTCCACCTACCCCAACCAAAGAAAAAGCTAGGCAACAAATGCGTAGGCCCCTTCCCCATCCTAGCCACTGTTGGACCAAGTGCCTACAAACTCAAGCTACCCACAACATGGCACATCCACCCAATCATCAGTGAATCCCTCCTAACCCCATACACAGTGCCAGCATTCCCATCGCAAACACCCACACCACTGCCACCATTTGACATCATAAATGAAGAAGAAGAATATGAAGTTGAATCCATTGTCAACAGCAGACAAAGACAAGTACAAGGAAAGAAAGGCCAACCATCACAACTAGTCACTGACTACCTAGTCAAGTGGAAGGGCTATTCTGATGATGAAAACCAATGGGTATGCAAAGACTCCCTCGAACATGCAGCAGAAGCCATCGATGACTTCCTAAAATCGCAACAACAGCGATTAACTCAGCAGTTGGGACGACTGCCTTAACAAGGGGGTAATTTTATGATTTTAGCCCCTTTTTCCAACCCTAACCCTGGAATCAACATCTTAGCCACCCAATCATCACCTCACTCCTCTCGCATGACAGGTTCAAACCCTTTGGCTTATGGGACAGTGTTTTTGTGTTTTAGGTTTCTCTGACTTGCATAGATTCAAACCCTGTGGAGTTACGATCAGCTAGGAAGCTAGAGCACATTGGTTCTGACCCAGTGGCTCTTGTAGATTGTGTTTGGGAGTGTCTCTTGGAAGAGCACATTGGTTTTGGGTTAGTTTTGTGTGTGTTAAGGGTGAATTGTGTTGCACTCTGCATCTGGGATGGTGCATTTGTGATATTGCCTTGAGGGCCCAGCAACAAAGTCACCCCCTCCTGTAGTAAGTCTTTAGACTCAGAGAAGTCTAGAAAACCAGAGAGCACATCCATTTAAACTGTATTTGAGGTCTTAGAACTTGTTTTATCATTTCCACTGCTTGCTTCTATCACATTATAATCCCCCATGAACTAAAGAGTGTGTGGTTGTTGTGTGTGGTTGTAGCATTGAGGGTTAGAGTGTGATTCAGAGTCTGTAGTCTCTGCTCACATTTTGAGTCCTTTTTGGCCATGCACAGTGACTAGCCTCTTCAATGTGACACAAAGATCCATGGATTCTATTAATGTCTAGGGGAGAGCAGCAATGTCCCATGAAAGCATCTATGAAATGACATACTCTTTTCTGGAATTTGAGTCACTTCTCCTTGGGGAGGGCCACAGTCTTTGCTGGGATATCCCAGGAGAATACAATGAATGTTGTGATGAACCTGAATGCCTTGTCTCCCTTATCTAGGTGCCACAGGATGCCTAGAGACTTGACATGGGCCATCATCTCATCCCTGTTGTAGTCATAATGGTACTTGCTGTCCCAGAAAGGGCCCAATTCTGATGGCAGACAAAAGACTTTGAGATCATCTTTGTATTTCAGGACCAGGAAGATGCCCTCACCTCTCCAGATATCTATGATGGCATTAGCAATCATACCAGAATTGCTGCTGGCAGAGGCAGTACCAAACAGATGATTGTGATCAATGTAGAAGTTGCCTGTGTCACCCTGGACAATGAGGAATGGCTTATGGTTGGGATTGACCAGGCAAGTCTGGTGAAACTTTGCAATGTCCAATGTACAGGCCTGAATGCCTGGAGGAGCCAGAGATATCTGGGAATCTGTGAGTACAATGAATTGTATATGGGATGAATCAAAGATAAATCATGCAGATCAGAAGGGCCATGACATATATAAATCAAAGATGAATAATCACAGATGAATCACAGATGACCATACACAAACAGGCCAGCAGAATCAAAGATAGAATCATAGATGAGGGACCCACAATTTTGGCAACCCTCATAGCTGTGTCAAACCATCTTGGGAAGTCCCCTTTCTTGATCAAGGAGTTCACTGACAGATGAAATTGAGATCCTTTCAATAGGTGTTAGCACACTCAAAGCTTATTTGGGACCCTGGGTTGCTGAGACTGTACCCAAATGATGAGTGGTGAACACTGGAATGGGCTGCAGAGTATCCTCTTGGCTTCAGACTTTGAGAATGGGCCAGACATATGCCCAGCCATAAGCTCTTGGTCCAGGTATTCATCGATGGCCACTTTAAATTGCAAGCATGTCAGGTGGTTGTCAAAAATAATGGATTGTGTAATCATCAGCATATTGCCCAGCAGGAATCTGTGACAAAGGTTATTGACCAATCTAGAGTAATGACAAGTGAGATTATGTTTAAAGAGCATTAATTTGAAAGCCTCAGGATTATAGGGATGCATGATTCATGTGAAGATATCAGATCTTGAGAGAATATCAGGTCTAGTCAATGGACAGGGAATGATGAAGTTCATATGGTCTTTGTAGTTGATGAGCAGGGGAATAGCAGCATCAAAGAAGTTCTCAAGCTGGTGGGGGAGCTTTCCTGCATATTGAGAAGAAAGCACGATGCTCCTTGCCACAGTAGGAGCAGATATGGGCAACATCAGAGTCATGCTTGCACCTGGACCTGGATCCATAGATGTTGAACCTGATGCAGATCTTCTTCCCACTGGTTGGGTGGAGCCTATCATTGTCAGTGAGTTGGGCCCAGATGACCTTGGTTCAAACAGCTCCAGAATGGTGCTCTCACAATGAGTGACCCTGCTTGGCACATGAGAGGCAGCAGGAAAGTGATGTCTTCTTGCTGCCCTGTTGAAAGGGTGAGCTCACCCTGGCTGTTGAAGAGGATGCCACCATGGAATGCTAGGCCAGGTTCTTCTTCATCTCATATTTTTGGTCCATCTCATAGCAGATTTTGGCTATACTGTACTTATGAGCATAATGTCTCTCACAGAACAATGTAGGCTGGCTGCAATACTCCAGGCAAATCTGCTGCTCAAGAGGTTGCCAAGCAGGGAATTGCTTGATCTTGTCTATCTGAGTGTCAAAGAATCCAAAGTGGGCCTCCCACCACTTAGTGTAAGGGCCTTCTGTGCCTCTCTTGTCATGTCCTGCATGGAAATGGTAGCAATTAGTTGCTGCCTCATGCCATTGTCTGTTGATATGCTGCGTATCAGGCTGCTCATGAATTTTGCAAAAATTAAGCATTATTCATGATCTAGATGCTGTATTGAGAGCTATAGTGGAGACTTCACACTGATAGCTTGCTACTAGATTAATTGTTGAGTTAACTGAAGTCAAAATGGACACAAGGATGATACCTGGATGGGCCAACCCTCTATGCCTTTGAATCAGAAAACTATTCCCTGCCTAAACAGATGCACTAAGTCAAATCTAGGGGACACAGCCATGACAGTAGATCAAACATGAAGTAAAAATGAACATCTAGATCATTCTCTAAGTCCACAAAACAAAAGATAACTCATGAAAAAGACCTCTGCTGAAGTCAGGACAAAACCTAAGATTGTTGTCTATGATCTAGACCACCTGATGGCATTGCCACAACCCTAGAAGATAAAATTAGGTGTACCAGGCATCAAGATGTTTGATCTGATTGATTCATGATCACAGAATACAATCTTTGTACCCTCAATTGATCTAGAAGATCAGCAGTCATCTCAGCAACTCATGCATTGCTGCAAGGAATGGATGAAGAAGCCATATGGCATTCCAAGATTGAATAATGGAGTACCTACAGACCAGTAGGGCACTCCTAGACAATAGAATACACTGTGGGAGTTCTGAGACAATGAATAAACATCTAGGAATCATGCAACTCTGGAGAATACATGACTCATCATTTGTAAAATAAAGCTTGTATCATACCATAAAAATCTAGATACAAGATGCCTATACCTAGATCTAGAATACTATAAATTACCACCATCTAGACACATAACAGCAGGAAAGCATTTCCCCTTGTTTGTGCTAGTGGCTCATAGCTACTAAGTCAAATAAAGGATTTTTTAAGTGCACATCCACAACTATGTGAATAAGTGTTTACAAAGTCAACCAATTGAAAAACATCAATCTAGTTGAAGTAGAAAAGCCTAAAGAACTTAGTATCTGAACAATTGAAGGACCTGTGTTCTCTAGAGTCTGTGTACTTGAAGTCAGAATTTGTGTGTCCTTTGTAAAAGTCTGTGTGCTTCTTTGTCTCAAGTCTGCAAACTTGTGTAGTCAGAGTCTGTGTGATCTTTGTAGAACCGGTGTGTTCTTTGATTGTTTTGGTTTGAAAGTAAATCTAGATCAGCTTTTTAGTGCCTAGACAAAGTTATCTGAGTCTAAACAGCTCAAATATATCTATAAAAACCCCTTTGCACTTATACCTCACTGTCACAATAGTGTATCTTGTGTAAACATTTATAAAGGATTGAATAGAAGTTGAATTCAGACAAAACTATCAAATCTAGGTTAAGAATGCTTCTACCATACTCCACCTCAAACTTAATTAGTGATTTTGAGTGTGTTTGTGTTAGAGTGACAGATAGACTCTGGATTGATGATCTAGAGTCAGGTTTCTTTTTGTGCACTGCCTGTCACCGAGCACATCACCATATGAGAGTTCTCCCTCTTTGGTCTTGTCTGGTAGTAGCATCATTACCTTGTTGATGTCAAGAATCATGATGCCTTTCCCTTCCCCAGACTTTGGGTTGGACTTCATGGTTGGGATGATTGCATGCTGGTCAACAAGCCACTGTAAGTTAATGTTGTGGAAGAGGACAAGAGGAACCATCATCTCATTGTCTGTCTCATAGAGAATATCTGTGAAGATAACCTCTCTCTGCTTGCCAATCTCCTTCACCTTGACACCCTCCATGTCCTTGCAATGCCACTTCACTAGTCTGGCTTCTTCCGACATCAATTTTGCATCTGCTGAAGAGGCAAGTCACTGTGCACAGCCAACAGGGACACAAAATGTGAGCAGAGACTACTGACTCTGAACCAAACTCCAACCCTCAATACTACAACCACACACAACAACCATACACTCTTTAGTTCATGGGGGACTATAATGTGATAGAAGCAAGCAGTGGAATTGATAAGATGGGTTCTAAGACCTTGAATATGGTTTAAATAGATGCACTCTCTGGTTTTCTAGACTTTTACTACAGGAGGTGGTGACTTTGTCACTCTGCCTCAAGGCAATATCACAAATGCACCATCCCAGATGCAGAGCACAACACAATTCACCCTTTATACACACAAATCTAACCCAAACACAATGCACTCTTCCAAGAGATGCCCCCAAATACAATCCACAAGAGCCACTGGGTCAGAACCAATGTGCTTTAGCTTCCTAACCAATTGTGACTCCACAGGATTTGAACCTATGTGAGTCAGAGAAACCCAAAACACAATAACACCATCCCACAAGCTAAAGGGTTTGAACCTCTGCCACTTGGAGAAAAGAGTGCAAGCTAATCAGCCCAAAGGGTTTGAACCTCTGCTGACTGTAGCTTCATGCTTCACAAGAAACCCTTCACACATGAGAGCACAAGTGCTCTGGCCTCACAAACATCCCCTAGATGAACTTAGAGTTGATCACACTTCATGCAGAGCTTTTACTGCTGTGAACCAATCTCTATATTCAAAGTCTCCCCCTGCACTGAGCTGAGAGTGTCAACTTTTGTTTATACACTACACAGAGGGCACCAGCTTGAAAGACTTGCTATACTACTGTGTATCTACTGTATTTATATGTGCTCTCAATTACAAATTGAATCTACACATTTGGCAATGCTCCATACACCATAGAGCACTTCCTCTGTGGGTCCAAAACTCCTCCCTCCAGTGTCATTCTGACTCAGTTCCTTTCGGCCATCAGATTTTTGTCTGATTGACTCACTGCCTGGCTAGCAGAGAGTACTCCTTATATTCCCAAGTAGCACATGCCTTTTCCAAGCCTCATTTTCAGGAGAGTGCACCTTCCATGTGCTTCCCTGTCATCCACTGGTCCAAGGGCACATGTGGTTTTAATTTTCCTATACAGTCACTGTACCATAGGTCTAGAGTTCAGGCCATTCTCCTATGATATCATTGTTTTCTCCTGTGCCTGTTGATCCCTGATCAACATCTCCCATCTGATTGCATCATGAACACCAGTTTCTTTGAGTAGAGTGCTACTAGGGTCAAGTACATCAACTTGATGGCCAGCAAAACCCATCTGGTGTCTTGTTAAGACCTGAGCCTTGTGCTCCACCTGCTGTCACTCTTGGCAATATAATTGCTTATGCTCTATACAGAAGAGTGTACCCTTAGTTGTTTATTTGACTCACAGGGACCCTTGCATCATTCTAATTGCCTATTGTGTTCACAATTTCATGGGTAGACAGCCACTTGGCATGTCACCATCACAGAATCTGTCTCCAACTGACTGACATATTTCATATTAACAATGGAACTCCTTGGACTCTGACACAATACCACTGCCTGTATATAAACCACATGTATCATGTAGTGAATTCCCTGGTTTGAATATCAACTTGATTTTGCCCTCTTCACAGTTAAGACCCATACTCAACCTTGACCCTGACATTCCATCTGGGTCCCCCTCTACTTCTCTCTCATCCTCCATTCCTCACTCACCTTGAAGACTTGTTGGCCCCACATGGGTGCCAATGACCAGCATAACCAGCTAAGTACCCACTTCATATTTAGCTGTTGGTCACTGACTGAAGGTGATGTTGCTAATAGCTTTGTCAATGCCCAAACCCCTTGCCAGCTCTGTAGACTCTGCCAGGTCAACCCACTCAGGGCACATAGCCTAACACATGTGCAGCTGTTGGCCAAGGTCTTGTAAGGTGTAGTGATCATATTCTTTACACTTTTTTGCACATCTTTCATGTGTATTGCAATGTAGAAGAACCACAGTGAACTGACATTTGCAGAACAAACTATGCAGCTTTTACCTCTCTCTAATGGCCTAATACTCAGCCTCAGAGAGCTCTGCTCCTAGACAGCCCACTTCCAACTATTCTGAAGCTCAAAACACTGTTGAGGCCTCTCTGCAGTCATGGAATGACACATCCTATGCCCAACAGGCATTGTCATCATTACTGATTGTCCCTAGGCTCTCACTGTCCACCCAGGATGCAAACTCCCTGCATATAGCCACTGCTCCAGCTGCAACCACACCTGCCAACATGCTCTATTGTCCCTCAGGCAATGTTAACCTGCCCAATGGCACCCTACCCTCAGAGATGTCTGTCATTGGACATCTATGCCCAATGACATTCTCAGAACCTCACTCAACTCACTCAGTAGCCCCTTCTAGGGCAGGATCTCAGTCTTGACATATGTCATCTATCCATGACTACACTGACAAAGCCCTAAAACATGAACTTGCTTGCCAATGACAGCAGAGAGTAGTGGGTGCTCACCATGCCTCTTGTGGCTTAGTGGAATCAGCTCCTTCTGTCTATGTCCATGCCACCATGGACTCTGTACACCTCCCTCAGATGCCTCCACATCATGCTGCAAGTGAACAACTCCCAGCCACTGTATCACCCACCACCACTTCTCTCTTGCCAACTACATCCATGAAGGCTACTTCCCCTGTGGAAGCTATGCCTATTATATTTCCTAATCTGCCAGAGGCTATGCCTGAGAATGTGAATCAGTTTATTGAGGAACAAGTTTGCCTTGCTGCTCAACACTATGAGGATGGTCTTCTGGCCATTGCCATGCAGCAACAGACAGTCAATGGTACTGTATTCCATGATATACATAGACTAGCTATGAATAGATTTTTCACTGCAAATTTAAATGCCTCTGGACAATTCAATCCCATTCTGATTGTTGTGAGACCACAGCTAGGTGCTTATCACCATAGTGCAGATGAATTCAGTGTGAATGTCAGTCCTGCTATTGATAATCTCAGTCTGCCTCAACAGCCAGAGGAGACTGCCTCTAACTATGCTTGACATTGCAAGGCTCATGCTCAACTGTCAACACCACTGATCAAAGGTGACTCTTCACCTACAGATCCAACTTCTCAGAGTTTAGAAACTCAATAAACTGTTGATGCCTTGAATGAAGCCCAATGTGAGGTCTTCAATTGGGGTTTACTCCAACAGCTGCATGATGAAGACATGCTATTATTTAGACAAACTATAGTACCCAACCAAGGTGTTGTAATTGATATCTATAGAGATACTACCCATTCTGAGTTTCCTGCTATATGGATTCCTCTTCCACATATATGTTCAGAGGTGTATAGGCCTCATCAAACATGTTACCCACCACTAGTAAGTACTTCAGTACCATTGACTGGTGTTCACAATGCTCAAGAGCCTTCTAATAGGTCTCAGACATCATTACAAACTTTTGTTGACTCTGTTGAAGAGCAGAACAAAATTTTGATCTCCAAACTCAAGGGTGAATATGATAGTGATGCAGATGATAAGGATGACATCCCACCATCCACCAGGAAGGGAACTACCATCCCTATACCTAAGTTATCAATCTCTCAACATCACAACACTGAGAGGAGTGAACCACCTCATCAGTTTAGCAACCAAAGACCATAAGGTTCACCAATACAATCTGGATCTACCACTAGGCCAGATACACATATCCCTGGTGAAAGGTATAAGTTTCAGCCTGCACCAATACCTCCACAACCAAGGACTCAGGTTAGGGCTGCTGCCCCAGATCCTAATCCATCTGACAGTAGTTCTTCAAGTAATTCACATGGATGTGACTCAAGTGCACTGAATCCACCTCTAAATAATTCTAACCATTACTCAGACCAGACTAAATCCTCTACTCTACATCCAACTCCTCATAAACAGGATGATAGGCTACCTGCCCATTCATCTCAAGCACAGGCTGCTCCAACCAGCTCACAATCTCATAACTTTGATTTTCATAAGTCAACAAGAGTGTTCACTTGCAACCATGCCCAATGCTGACATACCAAGTGGCTGTCTACCCATGAAATTGTGAAAATAATAGGCAATTAAAATGATACAAGGGCCTATATGAGTCAAATAAACACTTAAGAGTGCACTCTTGTGTGCAGAGTGTAAGCAATTACATTGCCAAGGGTGACAGCAGGTTGAGCACAAGGCTCAGGTCTTAACAAGACACCAGATGGGTCTTGCTAGCCATGGAGTTGACATACTTGACATTAGCAGCACTCTACTCAAAGGAACAGGTGTTTATAATGCAATCAGATGGGAGATGTTGATCAGGGATTAACAGGCATAAGAGAGTATAATGATATTATAGGAGAATGGCCTGTGCTCTAGATCTATGTTACAGTGGCTGTGCAGGAAAATTAAAACCACACATACCCTCAGACCAGTGGATGACAGGGAAGCATGTGGAAGTTGTGCTCTCCTGAAAATGAGGCTCAGAAAGAGCATGTGCTACTTGGGAATATAAGGAGTACCCTCTGCTGGCCAGGCAGTGACTCAGTCAGACTCAAATCTGATTGCTGAACCAAAATGAGTCAGAATGATGCTGGACAGAGGACTTTTGGACATGCAGGAATAGCACTCCAGGGTGCATGGACCATGACCCAATATGTAGATTCAATTTGTAATGGAGAGTGCATATAAATACAGTAGATACACAGTAGTATAGCAAGCTTCTGGCCCCCCTCTGTGCAGTGTGTAAGCAAGAGTTGACACTCACAGTTGGTTCAGGCAGTAGTTTTGAATATAGAGTTTGGTTTTCACCAGTAAAAAATCTGTGTAAAGTGTAATCAACTCTAGGTTCATCTAGGGGATGTTTGGGAGGTGTTAGGCTATGTGCCTGAGTGGAGTGGTCTGGTGGAACTTATGGAGCTGGTGGGGGACAGGTGTTGATGAAGCTATGGACAACATCACCCTTGAGTCAGTGCCCGACAGCCAAGTACAGAGGGTTTACTTAGCTGGTTATATGGTTTGTCAGCACCCATGTGAGGCCAACAAGTCTTGAGGATGAGTGAGGATGGGAGGATGAGGGAGAAGTAGAGGAGGATCCAGATGGAACATCAGGGACCAAAGTTGAGTATAGGTCTTGGCTACAAAGAGGGCAAAACCAAGTTGATATTCAAACTGGGAAACTAGCTAAGTGGTACATGTGGTTTATATACAGGCAGTAGAGTTTCATTGGAGTCCGAAGAGTTCTGTCCTTCATATGTAATATGTCAGTCAGCTGACAACGGGATCTGTGATGGACTGCAGGTTGTGTCAAGTGTTGTTAGGGTGGTATTTGCCTCGGTTGGCATCGGCTGTTGTCTGTCTCCATGAGTTTGTCAGTGAATGGGTTCCACCAACCTGTGAGGGTCGGTAGCTTTCCTGGTGTCATGTGGGTCATCGTCATGCACATGACAGGAGGTCAGAGCATATGCACTCTTGTGTGTGAAGGGTTTTGGGTGACATATGAAGCTAGAGTTGGTAGAGGTTGAAACCCTTTGGGCTGATTAGCTTGCACTCTTTTCCCCAAGTGGCAGAGGTTCAAACCCTTTGGCTTGTGGGATGGTGTTATTGTGTTTTGGGTTTCTTTGACTCATATAGGTTCTAATCCTGTGGAGTTATGATCAATTAGGAAGCTAAAGCACATTGGTTTAAACCCAGTGGCTCTTGTGGATTGTATTTGGGAGCATCTCTTGGAAGAGTGCATTGTTTTTATGTTAGATTTGTGTGTATAAAGGGTGAATTGTGTTGCACTCTGCATCTGGGATGGTGCATTTGTGATATTGCCTTGAGGCCCAGTGACAAAGTTGCCATCTTCTATAGCAAAAGTCTTTAGACTTAGAGAAGTCTAGAACATTAGAGAGTGCATTCATTTGAAGCATATTCAAGATCTGAGAGTTTGTTTTATCAATTCCACTGCTTGCTTCTATCACATTATAATCCTCCACAAACTAAAGAGTGTGGTTGTAGCATTGAGGGTTGGAGTGTGATTCAGAGTCTGTAGTCTCTGCTTGCATTTTGAATCCTTTTGGCTGCATGCAGTGACTTGCCTCTTCATCAGTTGCACCCAAAACCTATGGGTTATGAAGGTATAGGTTAAGAGGGAGTTGACTGTACTAACAGACATTTTATACATTCCATCTTCCTTCCCATCCAGTTTCTCAGTTTTATGATACACACCAGACCAAATAACAGAGACCAAAGGTGACTTAGAATGTTTGAATCTATAGTAAATTCTCACAAGACTAAAGAGAAGTCCTCTGAAGATGACAAGCCAGTCTATGTAGGACAGTCTAATTCATCCCAGTCCCAAGTACACATTGTACTTTATCAGTGAAATCAATACAAGTATGGAGATACTCTGAAAACTCATGCAAAAACACACAACACACCTGAGGAGTGACTTACAGACCAAACCAGTTGTTCTGTAATACCAGCACAAAGCTGAGACACCACTATTCCATTTTGGTTCTTTGCACTGCAATATTTCAGAAGTATCTGACAACTATTCACCTGTTTACATTTGAAGCTCACTAAAGCATCTGACCACCTCATCACCATAACCAGAGTGCTGTCTCATCCATATACATGAGCACAGTAGTATATGTCTAAATCATGTGGTCTGTGATACAGTCTGAATTGTCCATGTATGAATGTATAATCAATAGTCTCACCAATAAGTCTTTATATACCTGGTTATCCAACACACCACCATTGATAGAATTATGAGCATCAAATAAGGCCTAAGTAATTGATGTGTTTGGGATGGAGAGTATATGTCAAAGGTTTAGTGAGTATATTTGTGGCTATGTCAAGTGTTGGGATTCAATATGTAGCAAAATTTCCATCTTCTAAGTGTTATTTGATAAAGTAATAGTGTATATCAATACATTTAAGACAAAGGGAATTGGGTTTTAAAGATGCAATAAGAGACCTGAGGGAATCTGCAAGGATAGAGAAAGGGGTGGTGAATAGCAACTGTAGGTGTTATAAGAAAAAGCATATTCAGAGACACTTCTTCATAGCATGTGTCAAACCAATGTATTCAGATTCCATCAAAGAAAGAGCAATAGTCTTTTGCTTAATGCTGGACTATTTACCAAGAAGGGAGTGAGACCAATTGTGTATAAAACAGATAATAATTTCTTAAACCACTTGTATGAAGGCTGTTTTAAACCATATAAGGCTTTGAGTAGTCTTTGCTATGCAATAGAACTTTTGAGAGGAAACCCCAGTATTTGTTTCACATATACCCCTTTTTTCAAGGGCACATTTAAGAATACAGTCTTGACATTGAAGATATAGAGGTCATAGTTGTATTTGCATGTGAGAGTGAGAATTATTTAGACACTTACAATCTTCACTATAGGAACATATATTTTGTCATAGTCATCTAGACATTAGTAATGTCCCATAGCAACCATGTGAGCTTTTGGTATTGTCCCAGAGGCATTAGTCTTCCAATTGAATACCCAGTTTAGTCCAGTTAGTTTTCTTGCAGCAGGGAGTACTTCAACTATAAAGGGGTCAAATACACCCTTCTCCATCATGGCTGAATACTCTGTCTGCATGGCAGACTTCCACTTGTCACAATCAGTTAAGTGATCAATATGCAGAGTCATTTTCCCACTGGAAGCAGATCATGGGTCTATTGAAGGTTATCCATACCTTAGATATATTTGTGTTTTCCACTCATACCTTTTCTATTAATTACTTACCATTTATATACATACTCCTGTCCTTACCATTCTTTATATAAAGTATCTCCATAGTTACAGATATCTCAGTCATTTCTACCTTTGCTGCATATGACTGAAATATGTTTACTTAACATGTTTATTAGTCACTTGCTTACATATATTACTTACAGTACTTACAATATATCTTTTGTCATTAGGGTCCAGTGTGGATCATAGTTCATACCTGGAAGCAGACAGAGTAGCTCTGTGTAACATGTAACTGCCCCTCTTCACTATCTCTTCTCTCCTTTCTGTAAGGAATTCTGAAACTACTAAATAACCCTTTCTGCTTGCTTAATTACTTTTCCTAACCCTATACCATTTACATGTGATTAGTTAGTTAGTATATAAGTACATCATGTCTGTAAGTAGAAGGGGTGGAACTCTAAAAATAATAAAGACCTATAACAGTTCTCTCAGCTCAAATTCTAAGCTACTCAACTAAGTCTCTTGATCACCATATATATTTCTCTTCTTGTGTACATGATAGATGACTTTCAGTTATGCCTATGCTACACTCTGAAACTGGGCCTTCTACCATATTGTTCAATATTAACAGAAGAATATGTATAAGTAACTACAAATGGGAGTAAGTAATATGATAACAAAGATAGTAGAATAGACATACCCCAGTCAGTGCAGTAGAAGCAAAATGACTGAGGTATCTGGGTAGCTATGGTAGGTATATATAGGTATAGTTGAGTATACATATAGGAGCTAGGAATGGTTGACAATTGAAAGTAATGTAAGCATCAATATGTAAAGTAACAAGTTGAAATGTATATTATAAGTGAACATATGGATATCCTTCAATATTCAAGGATCTTATTCCTCCACATTGTTAGAATTTAGTGGAGTTGCAACTTTAAGCTGATGCTAGAAGATTCCTGGACATTTGGCTTACTAATTTATCACAATACTTGGGCTAATTTAGGTACCTTTCATAGAATATTCTAGATACTTTTTGTAGTATTTAAGAAGCTCATTCCAAGCTCTAGTAGCTAACTTTCTAGTTGTTTTACCTACTGCAAGTCTCCCACTGCCCTTGTGACAACACACATGAAATTCCTTACTTTGATATGGCATGCCTCTTCTGACCCTGGAGTCTCTTTCTCTGCCAGGTCTCCATAATGAAGAGTTTGAGATGCTCTATGCTTCCCCAGCAGAAACATTAATTGAGAATCAGTCTATATATTGAATTTACAGTATATTTTAAGGACTTGGACTCTGCCACATCTCAGTGACTACTTCAACTAGTTCAGTGAATCAACACATTGAACAAACCCAAATGTACCTCCACTCCCTTGCATCTGGGAAGTATATGTGTTACAAGTCTATTCTTTCTCTGCAGTGAAAATACAATATGTGATGTCAAGTTGCATTACAGAGTGATGAAGGTTTGAATGGTGATGTCATTTGTCTGATATAGCAGATGTGATTTAATCATTCAAACCCTGATAATCAACAAAGCACAATTGGTTTTCAACAATTGTAAAGGCATTCTCTATCAGAAGAAGTAACTACAAGAAAGTGAAGGGTCATTCATCATCAGGAGTAAGATAGTATTGGTGAGAAAGCTCCCCAGAATCTCAAGCAATGCTCTCAATAATCACAAACACTTCACCAGTTGTGAAAGCAAAATATCCAGTCACTTGAAATACTGCAAAAGCCACATACCAAAGTCATTTTAAAGGTCAAAATGACAAGCAACTGATGTCACCAATAGGTATTTATATCACAGTTAAGATAATTTGAGTGTCCCTTTAATTTAAATAAATGTCAACAGAGACCATGGTTGCAGGAGAAAAAGAAGCAGTTACAATTATCTTTTTTTCAGCATTTGACACATGTATGACATTTATACAAGGGTTCCTACTGTGATAATGGTTCAATGGATAAAAGAGATGAAGATCTTTCCTTTTGTTCATTTAGTGAAGACAACACTGAGAACAAGTCTCCTCAATACCCTGATTTGATTCTGATATGCACAATTTGTGTCAACCCAGAAAAGTTGTGTGGCTCTGCAAAACACCTGTTGGATCCTGAAGTCTCAAGCACTGGTGGGGAGTCATCAGGAACCATAAGCATGAAACAGCCCAAGGCCCCAGTTAGGTGGACCTCCTGACAGTGAAGTACAAAGAAGGGGAGCTGGCATGTGTTTCATCAAGTGACTCTATGTTATGTAACCACTTGCCCCCAGATTTTTTAGAACCACAAGCACTCAAAGGTGCCATCATGCACATCCAAGACCACTATATTTGTAATCAGCCAACACTGCTTATCCAGGGAGAAACTAGCACTAGGAAGCATATGGAAAACTGGACACACATCAATAGCACAGTACTATTTCTCATTTGTGACATTAAAAATGATGGTGAAACTAAAATACTTATGCTAGCACTGGGCCAGGAGAATGGTGCATGTATCACAAGTGTGCAGTGCATGTTCCCATGGTTGTCAGCAAGCACACTATCAATCATAAGCATGCAAAGTATTTACAACTTGTACATAGGTCCAAATCCAATACTATTTTACATATAACAGTTACCATACAAATGTCTTAAGTCATATCAACTACTTACTTTACAATAATTCTCCTATGAGGCCCTCACAACTCAGTCATAAAGGCCCTAACATCAAGCATGCAAGCATGCTCCTCATCACATGTGCATACCACTTTCATGCTTGTGGTCCACCCATCCATGCTTGCATGTAAAACATGAACATATGCATGACCAAGAACATGCTTATAATCCCCAATTTGGAAGCATGCATGCACCAAGCATACCTATGTGACAAGCCAATCACATTGATCACACAGTTCACACCAGCAAGTTGCAAGAAAAAATAGATTCCTGCATTACCAGTACTGTATCCTGCTCAGATAGCCAATGACCCCCAGCCCAAGTCACTGCCATGGCCTGATTTATCCACACTCTCAGCATCAAAGTTTAAAGATCTCTGTTTGAGCTAGGCTTGGCACAGATACTAAGTGTTTATATTGCACATAATCAACACATAATATATATTAAGTTGCCCAAGTTGGGCTCTGGTCTGTCATATTACTGATATAAGCAATATGACATAAGCTCAATGCCAGGTGTCATGCACACTGGAGTGGTCACATCAGTGTGTGTATGATATCATAGGAGCATGCATGTGGCTTGGAGTCATGCATTTTTGGACTAATGCATGCACACTAAAAGATTTTGCACTGACTAATACAAAATACTGCAGCACACTCATCATGCTTCACACACATGTGATCACACACAATTCACCATGCCTGCTAGTGCTGGCAAGGAGAAAGATCATGATAATGTAGCAGATGGTGGCTTTTTAACTTGTTGAGATGGGCCTCAGTGGAAAAATGAGGTCTACAAGATATATGTATAAAGCTTTCTGAAGGCCAATTATCCACCTCAATCGATTCAGGTCAGAAACACAGATGCTAGTGAGACTCAAGTCCAGACATATCATCTCTCATGCAGAGAGGACCAATGAAACACCTTCCAACAATCACACTATGTTGAAATGCTCCTTGTCTCCAGTTCACACCACATACTCATATAAGATGAATGCTGCTTATTCTATATCCACATTATCAGTATTACTTTCCCACTCTTGACCTGGCATTCAGGACTCTGCCTTCAAATTTGAAGGCCCATATATACATCACCTTTGTCTCCTCAATCCTTGATACAAGTAAATCACCATCCTGCACACATCCAACAGAAGATTCTGACCCTCCCCACCCTACTGTCCTATTTCATTTTGCAGTATGTGGAACAATCTTTAGATTCTGAGTTACATGCATTTTTTTTGGCAATGGCAGAGCAGAGTGAAATGAAGAGCATTGGTTTATTGTTACAATTTGATAAAACAAAGACCAACTAGCATGTTAGGTCACACAGTGAAATTAGCAGAATACATGTGAGTATGAAAATGTCGAAAACCAATGTCCTGAAGTCCATGGATTCCAACATCAACTAGTGACCCAGAATCATATTTAACCCATTAAAGGTCGTCAGTTCCCATCGGCCCTAAAATTGTCAGTGTTGAACCAGGAAGAAGGACAGGAGCATACCTGAGCTATTCAAAACAATGACAGGCAATACATTCTCACAAGCCCCAAAATTGTTACTTTTCATGCAATTCAAAGTAACAACAGGCAAAAAACTCACAGGCCGTTATGGGTGTTGTACTCTCCCAGCAGCTGGAGTTTTTCCCAAACTTTGTCAAAATCTGATAGTATAGCTTTGAGGGTGTGTTTGAGTGGCAAGAAAAGCCTTCTCATCAAAAGAATAGTGTACTGAAGGAAATTCATCTAATGACAAGCCCAGATACCACTTCGCATCTGGGATTACCATTTGAAATGAAAAAGCTACCTAGAATGAATCACTTCTCCCACCAATGATGCGAGAGACCCTTGAGGATATGCTCCTTGCTGGAGAGAATCGGCTGAGGAAATACGATAGCTGTCGTTCCATCTTGGCAAAGGACTGGGGCCTGGATATGAGCTCCTTCATATGCTTGGCAGCCTGTGAAGCATATCAGTTTGCAATGTCAACGAAGATTAGAAGGGAAGATGGTATGGAAGGAGATATTTGGGTTTTCATGGACTCGCTGGTGAGTGTCCTGCGGTCAGGACACTGGAACAGCGACACGACATACACTGATCTTGTTCATTATTTTGATAAGTCATCTCACCAGACGTCAGTCATCATCAGAGACCACAAAAGTGTGTATCTTTGGCATTAAGATTGAGTGTTATGTCAGCGGTGTAATATATCCACGCGTGCATTCATTGTCTATATCTTTTTTCAGTTTTGAATATATGTACAACATTTATGCAAGGGTTCCCTACCATGGCAATGCTTTAACAGACAAGTATACACTGTGAGTTGATAGTGTGACAACTACAGAAGAACTTAGAGGATCTTTCCTTCTGTTTTTAGCTTGGTGAAGACGACATTGACACCGAGGCCCAAGGCCCCCACAACGACGGTGAAACAACGATTTGGTCTGTAGAGCTCGGCAAGAATGAGCACGACTAGCGTTCGTGGGTAAAGTAACAACGGAATATTGCTGAAAGCATAAGCACCCGTTTCGAAACAGTCATCTCAGGATGCCGTACGGACTCGAAGAGTGGAATGCCATGTCAGAGTAATGACGACAGGTGTTGAAGTATCTTAAACGGTACATACTCCGGTACTTATGTTCAACTAACCGGACGAAGCAACGCGACACTTCCCAGTTAACATTGATCGCTAGTACATGATCTGATAATAGGACTGGTGCGGTTATCAGATGGGTAGCCGACCCCATTCTGCTCCGAAAATTACGGTCTGTGTGGGAATACGGTGAAATTCTCTGGGACCGCTGGACAAGTGACAGAAGTACACTGAGGGTGCTCTCCCCTATTCTAGCGTTGGCGTGAGTTCTCTTTAGACTGGCAACGCGGGTATCACGGGGAACAGCTTTAACAGCCTCCAGTGCGCAACCTGCACGAGAGTATATCAACTACAAGCGTCCAAAATCAGATTAGACGATGGCACCAGCCTAACTCACCGATATCTCCAATGCACGCAGCAAGTACTCAAGAACAATCCTACTCTACAATCACTGATGAGACAGTCTTCTTCTCAGTTTCCCGATATGCACATCTGATCGTTCCCGGAGAACGACGCCGATCTGTATACACTGGCCGTCAGGATCGACAAATCAGGGGTAGCTGTGAGCTCACCTGCATCCGACGTTGCACACACACGTACCGGGAGCATATACCTCCAACTCGTCAAAAAGCAGCGGTCCCAGCAGGAAGCACATATTGACGTCGTACCGGCAGATACATAACTTTCCGAGTACGACGCGCGTCAACCTAGAGAAGTCCTATGGCTCTGGCAGACGCCTGTCGAATTCCAAGGTCTCAAGCGCCAGCAGGGAGTGGTCGAGAATCACTCAAATGAATTTATGAGGCTCTGGTTAGGTGGACATCATGCAGACAGCACATCTGGGCAAAGCAAGGGCGGAACGTTGCACTGGTAGGCTCAGGGTCGAACTCTGGCGGTACGTGTGGCGGAACTGAACGAAAACACGTTCAGTCTCAGCGGGCTCAAGTCGATAGTGGCATTCTTCCAGAGAACATAGCGGCGAAATCACACAGGTTGCGACTCTCCGTTAAACAAAGCACACGGAGCGTCCCAGCTTCTGCAAAAAAAAGATGATATGCGAGATGAGTTCTGCGGGAAGGTCCAGCGGGTTTATTGTAGGACAGAGAGATTGGAAGAGGTTCATATACAAATAGACCCCCTGTGCTTATGGAAGAAGGGGCCATCCGAATGACATGTGTCGGGAATAATGGTGATGAGGGGCCATCGAGCAGTTTGCTCACATTAGACGAAGCTGCCGCATGCTCTACTTTCAATGAATGCTTGGCAGACCGTCCGATTTTGCAGCATGATCAAGCTTAAATGAAATGGGACATTGTTCATCAAAAGCACAGAGATTATAATGCAAATGCGATCAGATCCTAGTATGACAGAAGTCAGGCAGACGCAGATAATCAGACGACAATAATGTCCCAGTCGTCGTCGCATCACCGCGGGAACCAACATGGTAGTCACAAGTACGAGCGCCTAGGAGCAAGCAATACACGAGGAATGACAAGAGCAGCAGTTTCCAGAAAGCAGGGCAGATCGCGACAGAGAGTCCTGGAGTTCTGCATGGACGGAGGAGTTTCCTAAGTATGAGTATGACGGAAGATCGAGGATCCATTCTAATCAATCGGGTCAACCTAGAAAATAACTGATAATCAGATTGTCACAATTGAATATTATTAACCCAAGACCGATATAGTATCTGACTTCATTATCTCGTGTCATTATGATTTGATAAGCCTCCGGTCGAAACAGCATACAATGGTGCTTGCAAGATTGGTTGTTCATGATATCCATCAACAATACGCATATACGCGCCATCCACGGAGAAACCTCATGAGCAGGACGTCGAGCTTCACATTGCAGAAGGGGCAGAAGCTACCGTACACCAGCATGGCGGCGGCCATCCGGAGTATGCGCATCCCCGTTAGATCGAGGAGCGCCCGGTAAGCGAGCAGGAGGTGGATTCGGGGGACCGGGATCCCGCTTAGGTGGATGTCCTGCCGAAGGAGCATCTTCAAACAGGCTGGGTGATGAGTCCTTCAAGTCGAAGGAGGGGGACAAGAGCATGGAAGGAGCCAGATACAGAGGACGAAGACAAAGACGTAGGATAGGTTCTGAAGATTGCGCAGAGAACATCACAAGCTGTATCAGGGTAACGAAGCGCACGGAGGGAATCGGGATGTGCGAAATGAGATCATTGGAGTCGTCAGGTAGACGGTTCTTATAGTCGAAATGAAGGACATGGTCGAATTTTGAGTAATGCTCCAGCCAGTGAACTGCGGGACTGCTTCAGCGTGATGGTGATAGTGGGACGAGGACGAGCTTAAAACTTCTTCTGACTTTGATGACACCATTGAGGCAGAAGGATCATGATCTTCTTTAGAGTTTGATATTGATGATATTTCGTCACTGTCGTCGTCTTCATAGATGTCGTCCGGGACGGGATATAATCTAAAGGTGGAAGAAGTTGACCTTGTTCAGTGTTTTAGCACATTGTACACACCTCCTAGCTTGCTCCTAGTCTCTTCCTATGTAAAACTTCAATTCTGAAATATGAATAAGAAATTTCAGAGATTGAAGATACATGAATTCGGAAGGCAACGTGAAATTTCCCCACGATGGCTTCAGGCACTTAGCACGGATTGTGGACTGCGGGACTTTACCAAGATTCCACGCTCGGTCCTAGGTCACGTGCTACGGCGTCATACGGAGAAACCGTTCCGGATATCCGGGAGCGAATGTGGGAATACGTCACGTCAAACCCTTGACGCCTACGCCGCGGTCCTCCCAGGCCGTTTGCAGAACTTGCTACCTACTACAAATTGCTCCTGCCATGGACAACTTACTCGCCACCACTGGAAATGATACGTTATTGTTGCCGCAGACACGACGTCTGCGTGGTCCATCGTCAAAATGAAGGACAACGAAGATAAAATTACAGTGCTCAGCCCTCATTCACTCATGGCGTGTTCTGGCGAACTATGTCGGTATTCGTTGGTCTTGCCGGTTGGTATCTTCTCACAGATATACTGTTTAGGTGATGCTATTCAGTTCGTTGAATATGTCAAGCACAACACAACACATACCCTCTAGTTCCTTCAGCACTCCCATCATGGATCCGGAGATCCCTAGCAGAATCCTTCCACCCGCGGAAACCGTACGCTACAAACAAGCATAGTCTTCATCCGTACTGTGTGGATTATCTTGGAACAACGACGGAGGTGCCGTTTGCTGCTCACAGTTATGAAAGCATGCGCGTACTGTCATACTCGGACTTTGACGCTGCAACTCCCCCGTGTCTTTGTCCAGGTGTGCCATCTTCAGGAAGTTTGCCTAAATGGGGTCTTAGGCCACTTCATCCGTACAATTCTTGACGACTCCCCGCCAGCGCTTGGGAAGTTGAAGTCCGACAGGTGATTTCGCGGAGCCACAGGACTTTGCTGGGTTCACGCGCAGCGTGCTCGACGGATTATGTATCTGTGGGTGTGACGGTAAGACGCGCTTCATGCTGGGACCGCTGCTCGTTGATGACTCGGAGGTATATGTTCCAGGTCTGTGTGTCTATGCATGTGACGTCAAATGCATGGGTTAGTGTCGTCGTCTTATCTGATTTTGGATGCTTGTAGAGATACTTCACGGGGCCCGAGTAACTCGTGATAAATACACGTCTCCCGTGTACGCATCAGATGCTGATGCATCTCCTATCCGCCCTTCCGCCCCTGTAGGAGGCTCACGTCGTTTCTGGAGAAGGAAAAACACCGCATGTCGTTGCTGCCTAGAATGGGCCAGATGAAATTCATACTCTTCGCTCGCCACTGGCGTATAGCCAGGTAGGTAGCTAGACCAGTGAGCAGGTAGTCCTGGATCACCCTTCATTCTTCACTCCCATCCTTCGCTGGCTACCGGTATGTGTCATGGATAATGAGTAAGCGCATGCTTACTCAATGTACTTGCCTTTTTAAGTCTACAATCGTCTCCATTGTTCCATTTTCTTTCCTTCACTTTCTTTTACTTTCTCGATAAACCTCTAGAAATTTCTTGATGATTCTCTCTAAATTTCACTAGTAAGTTCTAGAAATATAGACTTGTATTTAAGCTAGACTTGAATATCATAGTGAAGACACTTCAAATCTTTATCTTCCATACCTATTTGTGTGAATATAAAGAACTTAGCACGACTACGCTCAAGTGCAGGTCGAGCCAAGTTCATCAATTGCACCAAGCCCTCGTCGAATATCTCATACACGCTTCACCTTAGCTGTGAATACGCTAATTCTTGCGGGTAATAAGAACTCAACTCGTCATAAGCCGTCATCAGAACCATTGTCCTAATTTAGTCGGACAAAGATTCCTAACTCTCTCGAATGAGACGGTCAGCACTTAACAGTATGGCATATCGACTATTGAGAAAGTTCTACGATGAATGCCGACATTCTTCCTCTTTTACACAGTGGTCCCTTCTCCGTGTTCTGTTCCTGAAGAAGTGTTTCCTTTCAGTCCCTCACGTCTGGCAGCGGAATCCCGTCCCTGTTCTTTGAACCTGCAACCCTCTGCCCCATCTGCAGGACATCCACCTGCGTAAACCCGGCTTATCCACGTGCTTAGTTCCGTTAACGGCGGATCTTAGATTATCCATCATCATTAACCCCCGTCCATTGCAGCTATGGAGCTTTTCAATTGTGGAGATGAAAATTCAACGGCAAATGCCGACATTCTTCGTCTCATGCACAGCCGCAGTTCCTTCTCTCCGCGTCCTGCTCG